>CAJDSM010011444.1:0-13759 GCA_903981925.1 Ostrea lurida | reverse complement strand
AAATTTTGATCTGAATGATTTTACACCTACACAGGAGCAGGAAGAGTTTCTATAACATTTACATATTCTATTGTTGAAAATATTTTTCATAAAGAGATCTTGTATTGTAGGAAAGATCCTCCAAGTCGTGTATGGGCACATAGTGGCAGGGAGATATCCCTTAGTGTATTTCTAGTTTCTATAACATTTACATATTCTATTGTTGGAAATGTTCTTCAGTTTGTGTTTTCATATGGAATGTTGTATTGTAGGAAAGATCCTCCAAGTGGTGTATGGGCACTTTGATGTAGTAACATGCATCACGCGGTCAGAGTGTAACTTAAATCAGGACTGTTACATCATCACTGGATCCAAAGACTGTACAGCGATGGTGTGGATGTTTACGTCTCGTAACCAGGCCATCATAGGAGACAACGGAAGTAAGTCCACCGCGAAATAGCAAATGTCACGCCCGATAAGATAAAACCATCATAGGCGTCAACGGAAGTAAGTCCACCGTGAAATTGCAAATGTCACGCCCAATAAGATAAAACCTGATTAGATTTTCAATGCACTTCGTATACCTTTTCAACTGTTTTGATAGTGTATTTCAAAACTATTAAATGTACATTAGAATGTAAAATTATCATCATGTGTAATCAATGTTGAATGAGAAACTTAGAGGAGTTTTTATTCCACACACACACACACACACACACACACCCCTTACCTTTCCACCTAACTATTTTTGAATTTGGATTTTTATGAGACATCAGTCTTTTGATCTTGCTCCTTAAAGTGTATAATTGTTGAATTTAGATTAGTTTTCATTTGACATACAATCTGTGGTGTGTTTCAGGCTTAGAGTTCCCTACCCCCAAGGCCACCCTGACAGGACATGACTCGGAGGTGATCTGTGTTGCCGTCCTGGCAGAACTGGGCCTGGTACTGAGTGGATCCAGAGGTAAATAAAAAAATCTACTTACATTAGATGTGACAAGGGCAGTAACTCAGTAAAGATTACAAGTCATAGGAAATGTACTTATTTCCTGGCAAATGTTTGCTCTTTAAAGGAAATTCAAATACTGGTTAATTTTGAACTGATTCCTACAGTATAAAGGTTTGGGTTAAATTTATAAATGGGTCAAAATCAATGCATCTGGCAATAACAACATGAGGGGCAAAGATGTTCTACTAACACAAAATTGAAATGAATAAAGATGGCAACTGCTAATAGATCTATCAAACATAAAGGATGAAGAGAAATGGCATATGCTAGCGGCCCCGTTATATAATAAAAAATAAATTTCTTTTTCATGTTAAAATTTACATGATTCAGTTCATTTCAACATTTTGTACTTTATGATTTAAATCAACAGACGTGGAAATTTCGCCAAACAAACATATAATAGGGTCTAAGTTCAACTTTGGGTTGTTCCTCATTAGCTGCATTCCATTGGCATTTACCCCTCTGATATTACCCCAGGTTGGAACTTTTTTAAAGTTTTTAATAAATCGTTAACTTACCACGCTTAGCTCAGTATACATACACTCTTTTCTCTCTTCTCGATACTTACTACTCTCTCTTTCTCCTCTCTCATTCTTCTGCTGCTACTCATCGTCTCTCCTCTCTCTCATCTCCTCTCTCTCTGTGTCTCTCTCTCTCTCTCTTTCTGTAAAAAAAAAAAAATGAAACGTTTCTGAAATTCCATGTATTATAGAGATGTAATTTCAAAATGTATTCAGAAAGTTTGTTGGAAAAACAAAGAAAAAAAAAAGGTTTAATCACGTGGTATGTTTATGTGTCGCTGATGAAATAATGCGATCAGATATTATAACTTGACTTCCTTTACTGATTTGACTGAGGATCCAACAAAATGAAGCTTCGTGGACTGGTAAAGGTGTAATAAAAAGTTAGTTATACCCCCCCCCCCGCTTGAAAACGTTGATGAATTATCAATTTCCCTGTCCAGAAATAAACTAGAACTTGAGTGGAGATTTGCCGTGTAGGTTAAACTCTGGTTCGGCGTGTAGAATTCTCAGAAAATGACTTTCAACTAAATGACTATGAAAGCGGTGATGATATCACAAAACGTTTGATGCATGGGCTGGGGTTTAGTATGGTTGTAATAGAACAGAATACATGTAGTTTATTTCTAATTCAGAGTCCAAAACAGACAAAGTGAGATCATAACAACATTTAAGAGAACAGTTGCCAATCCATAGAATTTACAAAGACTAAGAGCCCTTGTATTTGATATTTGGTTTTACTAGTTATATATTTTTGTTAATGACTCTGCCAACAGATCAAGATTTCTTTCTCTTCAGAGTGAGCAGCCAATATAGTTTTTGCTCATTTCAAGGTAAGAATTTTTATATATATTAATATAAATGATTTTTGATATTTCTTGTCTCTCATCATCATATTTTTGAACAAGTTATCGAAAAAATGTAATTCATTTTCAATGGTGTAAACCTGCATTTAGTGCATAAACGTTCATCTCTTCTGAGGAGTGTTGGTAAATCTACCCGATTCAATTTTTAACCTGTGAGAAGAAATTCTTAACTTATACAATGATCTTCTATAATCAAAATTTTTAACAACAGATAAATAATTTTCATAACCCCAGTATTGTTTCATTTCAACATATGTGTTTAATTTGCCTTCTCTAAATAAATGTCCTTTTTATAAAATTATATAAAATTTCATCTGTAAATTTTCTCTGATGTTCAACTTGAATATATAGCATTCCTTTTTATAAAAACATGAATTTAGTTTCCGTTTCTTTTTTTTATATTATTTTCATGATAATAATTATGATTATTTTGTTGTTGTTGGAAAAAAAAAGTTTGTTTTTAACTACAAAGCAACGCGAACTTTCGGGAAAATATAAAAAGAGCGACAACTCGGTAAAGATAGCTTTGTGAATGGGTTGAGTTATCTTTTCTTAGCGTCGTTAGTATCGCTCGCTAGGTGGATCGTCTAAGCGCGTAAGAAATAGTTCTTCGCAAGACCACTAAATACTTTGTATGATTTAAAAAGATTCGAAGTTTCAGTGCAAAGAAAGTAACTAACGAAAATATTTCTTGGTATAAATACACTTATATCGAAGAAATGAACTTTTTTTGCTTCTTTAGTGTGGATGAATACGCTGTGTTCACAAAGGTGAAAGGTCAATTTGATATGGCTTCACAAAAACATTTTACCTGAGGTGAAATGGGGAAAAACATGGCATTGGTCAGATAGGAATAATTTAATTATCAGGAATGATTCCATTTCACAGATTGGATTTAATTACCAGTGAGGAAGTGTGATGTAGATGTGTTATGGAATACGTAGCTAACATGTGCACTAGTTTTAACTTCCAATTTATTCTGCCCGATACGTGATTTAAAAGTTCATTTCAAAAAGGAATGTCTTCTGCATTGTTTGATATTGAACAAATAACGCAAGACCAGGCAGGTTTATAAATAGAATGGCTGCCGGTGTTAATTTTATGGAGACACCCCTCGTGTTGTGGGTAAGTACTTTTAGGGTGAAAAAATAAAAGAAAGTGGAAAGCTTATTTTGAATCGGATTCGGAATTATTTGCATCTCGCGCACTTCTTACAGGTGGAGACATTCAGGAATGGTCGCAGCTTGGAGTTCAAAGACCTGTGTGACGGGGTGTTTTTAAACGATGTCATGCTTCAAATGTAAGTAAAAATCAGTTCACCAGCCACGAGAAAATCAGAATGGCACACTCTTTTCATACAACTCTAAACTCATATCATAAATATTATAATACACCCCCTCCCCCTACTTTTATAAGTGCAGTGGGGATTTATACTGCAATATGATACTACAAGAACAAACTTTCTGTCCGTCTGATATCTGTCTGTTATCCCAGACTTTGCTTATACGTTTCAGAGGTATTGTAATGGATTTATACAATGAGTGGCCACTATTTGATCTGCCAGCTCTATGATGAATCAACACTATTTGGTTTCATGCTTCTTGAAACGTTAGCTTGTTAGGAGTTTTACAAGTTTAAGGAGATTTTGTGTATGTAAGAGATAATAATTAAGATAAACTGGCAGTTGTCTGAAGTATACAAAAGCAAATTATGAGTGTGTCACATACATGTACAGCGATATGATTCGTTTTTCTTTTTTAAATGGCAAACCATTTTGATTTTAGAGTCAGTATAAATTTAGATATCAATAGAATGACATGCCCAGCCATTGATTTTTTGGATGAAATTGGAAGATTAGCACGGTCAGACTAGCCAGGCTTGCAGAGACCTTTGTCAATTTAATATTCAGCTTTCTCAGAGTGGGAAGAAATGAAAATCTCCTCGAGTCCGGAACACTTTCATCACAGCCGAATGCTTCGGACATTGTTTATCAGCGTGTCATGTGGTGCAGTTAATTTTGATTTGTATGGACTTGGCCCTCAGCCAAATCCACTAATTTATTACTTATTAAATGAAATAGTTCAATATGAAATAGCTTAAATTCTTTTTGGCCTGTCCTCAAGATGCATATATAAATATACCGTACCCTTTATTGAAATTGACATAAGATCGGAAGTGACTTAAAAGTATAAATATTCAATGAATGACGTATGTAGGATTTTGTTNGTTGACATTAGATCGGAAGTGACTTAAAAGTATAAATTCAATGAATGACGTATGTAGGATTTTGTTTATAAACATTTTGTTGTTGGATTTTTATAGAACTTTGATTTAATGCTTTCTATGTCGTATTCAGTCTCTATTCAAGTGGATTACGATATCATTCAACAAGCATTAGGGTGACCTTCTTCACTGATTAAAGGAGCATGGGCCCTGCCATTGCTGATACCACTATATCAGATATATTGAATAGATAGGAATTTAGATTGATGTTATTTTTATGAAGTAAATNATCTGATAAAAGAAGCATGGGCCCTGCCATTGCTGATACCACTACTATATCAGATATATTGAATAGATAGGACTTTAGATTGATGTTATTTTTATGAAGTAAATCCGCATGTCCCAAAAGAAACTGAATTGATAAGGAGTCATTTTTGAATAGCTTTACCCAAGCCCTTATTCCTTATATTTGATATACGAGTACTTTTTAATTCAATAGTATTTATATTTATTGTCAGATCTTTCACTAGAGTGAAGAAATGTTGAATATTGAGCCTCAGAAAAGTTTTAATAAATTCAAATTAATAAATATTTTTGTAAAATGGGCCCCAGAAATTCAGGGGCATACAGTGTTTTTGTCTGTCTGTCCACTAAAATAACATTACTAGCCATAATCAGTCTTCACGAAAACTTCACATACCCAAACCAAAAAACTTTTTGGCTGCAAATAATTAAGCATGCAACTTTCACAAGCCCGTTCTCAACGTTTACCAAGCCTGGGCACCTGGCTGGTGGGTTTCGTGAAGACTGCATAACTTTTGATGTGATTTAAGGCTTTCATATTTCACCTGTGACAAGGCCTTTCATTTGGTATTAAAACTTTTTGACCTCATAACTTTGACCTTGACATACTTATGGAAAAAAAATTAAAATTAGTTATGAATGGCTTGTGACAGTGCTTTCATTTTGCTCATGTGTATTCCTGGTGACAAAACCTTTCTTTAAATACTTGGCTGCCATTTGAGTGCATCAGTATTTCACAAATACATCTGTTTTGAGAGTCACAATCAGATCCTTTGCATTGAATTTTTGATGCACTCTTTGAGTTCACTAGATATTTAACAATATGTAGTGAGTATGGAGTTGGGTTCTATAATGAGTGTTTTCGCCCACTGTCTTCCGTTTTCTTGTGGGATGGGAGAGGGAGTCAGACAAAGGGAGAACGAAGGAAGGGGGCAGGAGAACTTGGAGAAGGGGGGTGAGGATAAAGAGGAAGAGAATTTATTGGAGAAGGGAGAGGGAAGAGGAATCAGAAGTGGCCGGGAGATGGGGAGAAAAATAAAAGGAAGAAGGAAGAGAAGGGATGAGAGGAGGGAGGGAGGGAAAGGGGCAAGGGGAGGGACTGAGGAAGGAAAAGGGTAAGAGGAGGAAAGGGAAGGGAGGAGGGAGGGAAAGGAGCAAAAAGAGGGAGGAAAGGGAGGGAAAGGAATGGAGCAAATCGAGGGAAGGGAGGAAGGGAAAGGAGCAAAACGAGGCTGGGAAAGGAAAGGAACAAAACGAGGGAGGGAAAGGGAAGGGAGGAAGGGAAAGGAGCAAAACGAGGCTGGGAAAGGAAAGGAACAAAACGAGGGAGGGAAAGGGAAGGGAGGAAGGGAAAGGAGCAAAACGAGGCTGGGAAAGGAAAGGAACAAAACGAGGGAGGGAAAGGGAAGGGAGGAAGGGAAAGGAGCAAAACGAGGCTGGGAAAGGAAAGGAACAAAACGAGGGAGGGAAAGGGAAGGGAGGAAGGGAAAGGAGCAAAACGAGGCTGGGAAAGGAAAGGAACAAAACGAGGGAGGGAAAGGGAAGGGAGGAAGGGAAAGGAGCAAAACGAGGGAGGGAAAGGGAAGGGAGGGAAAGGAAAGAGAGGAGGGAGGTAGAGACAAGGAAGTGAGGAGGGAGGGAAAGTGAGACAAAATAAGATACGAGGGAGGAAACGGGATGGAGAGAGGGAAACTAGAAGATAAGGAAAGAGAAAGGTGGGAGGGGGGTGGCAGTCCTATTCATATAAAGTGGACCAGCTGATTAACCCTCTCTTTTACCTATCTATGCTAAATTCTGGTTTATAGTAGATTATCCCAAAGATGACCTAACCCAAGATTAGTGGGTTGATTACCACCCATGGCTAGTGAAGATAGGATCATATGATCAATTTTGAAATGGCCACTATTCATTATTTATCATTGTAATGATATATTTATTAGTTTTAACCTCTAATAACACAGCAGTTAACATTTCATAGTGTAGGTCAAGTAGATTTTAATTGTCGATATTTTGTATAATTTTGTAGCTATTGTAACCACACATAGATATGGAAGCTGAGAAGTTAGTTTTCCAATTTGCATTTACTAGGATGACGCTTCTCTTTTCATGAGGAAAATGTATTGATTTCTGTAATCAGCAGGATTTAACCAACTGATTCTTTGAACTAATTAATAAATCTTCTGAACAAAATCATCAAAAGAAAAGTCCATATCACTCCTGAGACAAACGTAAATCCCGAGCAATCAGGGTAGGATTGTTTAAAATCCTTGGTGTGTGTTGTGATGTTGAAAGTTAACACAGGGCTGTGTATTGAATATTGTTTACTCGGGTCATTTAACAATGTGTATAAACAAACAATTAGTTGTAGTACAATATTTGATCCGACAACGATTAGACCTTTCTCAAGGAATCCAGGTCCATTTGGCTTAACCTCGTACTAGAACATCCACGAAGAGAACGAGTTTTTGTAACTGATTTTCTTAGAACAATTAATGCAGCATGTAAAGTGTCTCAAGTATGCTTAAGTAGACAAATATTATTTTACCGTTAGTTTCATATATAAAGGAATCGGTAAATAGATACGCAGGATCAGCGGATGAATTAAAGAAATTCATGGATCCTCTATTGCCGTGGGATACGCGTTCGCTATTCAGATTATGTAGCACATGACTTCAGGGTAGTTCTCGATAAGAGGCCATTTCTTTTTATCCTAACCAATATTTGTATACCTGTGCCTTGATGACCTGTTATTTGATGAACAATATTTACTTTTTGTGATTAAAGTATTGGACACTTGACACGAGAATGGCTCCATTATTGCCACTCTGATCCTTAGGGACCACCTTGTGACAATGTCTAGTCTAGGATCATGTAGAAGTTAGGTATTATGCACCACGAATGACGTCAATATGTAATATGTATGTATATACGTGATACAGTAAAACTTGTCTCATCTGGATGTTGTGCAATTTGAAATTTACATTCTAGTAAAAACAGATTACCACTGCTGCATGAGAAAGCTAGATAGGCTAGATCTAGCATTCTCATGTAGTTTTTGTGATCTGTTTTTACTAGATTTAAGTTTATGCTTTAGATCCAGACCCTATTGAATACCGTTAGGTATCCGCTTGTGAGATTCGTTTATAAATTATACCTCAAAGTGTTGGTCTCCTGCGCTTTGACTTTGTCTTAATTTGAAATCAATACAAATATTTTGATGCTAAACTTAGAATTCTGTAACCTGGTAACATGTAAAAATGATTTTGTATTCTGAATGATGTCAGACCTATCAACTACCAGAATGTTAACCGGGCAGTATATATGTATATGTAGTGGTATAACTGAATCTGTATTTTGTAGTGACCCACGACCAATCAACTACCAGAATGTTAACCGGGCGGTGGACGATGTCAACATACAGCTCCATAACTGGGAGATCCTGGTCAGGAACGTCCGGGCTTTCTACGTGGTGGGTTAAATTGTGGTGTCCCCCTAAATCTTCAGTACCTACTGAGCTAATTCACATCATAACCTACAGGCTACAGTACCCACTGTGCTAATTATGTAGATCCATTCACACCATAATCTACAGTGTACCTACTGAGCTAATTACATTTCCTCACAGATATATTCTTATTTTTCACAAAGGGTTAAAAACTGCTCCACAGTCCCTAATTAATGTTATGACATCATAATAGAACACAATGTCAATTAGATCTTGCAGACAGGTAAATGGTATTCATTTTCTCCAACATGTTTCTCGAATTTCCATCTCTATGACACGACGAATCGGTTTAACTTCAATGATCCACATTGAGCTTTGATAAACACATCAGTGTTGCTTTAAAATTTCTGAAAGAATTGAGTCTTAGAAATAATTTGTAAACATTTGTCATATGATGCAGTAGGAAAAAAGAAATGTCATATGATGCAGTAGGAAAAAAGAAAGCAATAAACAATATCGAAATTTTAGTAGATTGGAATCAATTAAATCAATAAGGGAACTAAGGGTGACTGGGTTCCTGTGGATGGGCTGATGTCTTGTAAATTACATGTTCTGGATGAGTAACATAATGGCTGTCAATTATAAAAAAGCTGGGAGGGATGGCAACATTAGCTCTCATGTCTGATCTATACACATTAAAAATCTCGTCATTATTCATGTGTTATCAAATGGTTTTGAGGAATGTTTCGAGTTACAACTTGTCTGTTCGATGCTATTTCCCCTCATTGAGTAAGGACACAGGTGCGATATATTGTGTATTACCAAAAGATATACCCGGCATCCAGGTGTATTCCAAAATTTGTGTGTGGAAAAAGAGTTTTATCTTTGTACATACACATGTCAAACAATTTGCACATGGCACATAAACACTTAGGTTAAGGAATGTGTGTAGCTATTGTCCCAGGTCTAATTTTATTTAAAAATTTAAACTTTGATTTAAATGACTGATTGATTGTGTTCTTAATGATAAATTCATATTGTCACATGGCATCCAAATGATGCAGAAATTTGCTCAGTGGCAGCAGTGAGCAGATATTGCATTATCTGGGTGCTATATTTACGATGATTTGATTTTCATCAATATGAAGATAATTTACAGTCAGAGTTCGGTGTATTTAATTGAGTTAAATCTGTAATTTCATGTACATCTGCTCAAGTTCACACAAATTATTTTGAAAGTTGAGATGCTGATAAATTGTTCTATCAATATAAAGTTCACTATCACACCAAGGTTCTCTTATAACAATACTTTAAAAGATTACAAGGTTCGAATAGATCTTTTATACAAGTATTTTTTTTGAAATAATATTGTTAACTGGTTTGATTTTCCAGGGTTCCAGACTTCTCGTCGAATTACCTTAGGGCCAAGATGGCCCCTAAAATAAGAAATTGGTTTGAGATCCCGACTTAAGAATTTGTCGCGCGCAATTAAGAAATTAAGAAAAGATTTTACAACAAGGGACAAAATAAATATTATGATGAGTTCACACAGTGTCATTTATTTAATAAATATGATTGCAAATAATGCATGTGATGCCTGTCCTCCTTCCTTCCTCGCTCTTCTTCTTGTTAGCAAAATCACTTATATTTTGTACGCTGTGAGATTAAGGTCATTTATTGTTAAATTGCATGGAAAAGATGACATGTTTTGATAACAAACTAAAAATATTCTAGGAAGTCCCGGGAACGTCAAATCGGCGGTTATAGCTCAATCCAGTTTTTGTCAGACTATTCGCTCAGCTCTATCATGTGATGTTTGTATGCAATTGCGATAGTTCAGTTGTTTCAAAAGTTTATAAAAATGGACCTTGTCACAACACGCTTCCATTGTCTCTGGTATGCACCACTGGTTTGTCGCGTATCCGCTGATCGACAGCACTTCATGCGTTTCTATGGTGCGGATTGCATTGTTTTCGCCTGATATTCCTTTTTATGCTGCGTTCGGTCCCTTCCCGATGTGCACCGGCATTGTGCGGACCAGTGACTCTTCCTTCATTGCCAACTTTGCTAAAATATCTTTTAATTATTTGCTTTTGGTCGTAACTCAAACCAAATTCGAGTCTTCTGGTTCGCACCCACTGGCGACCCATTCTGCTTAATTTACGTCTGTAATAAACAATTTCTGTCGATAATCAGGACTGAATCGATCCAACCTATTTAATTGACGAATTATATCAGTCATCCTCACACATTGAAAAAATGCAGACACTCATTCGATAATTAAACTTCGTTGAAATGGGTTGGACGTCGATGGTCGGAATGAAAAAATGTGTGATCAGATAATACTGTCGCCAAGTGGGCGACGAGAATGGATTTTGGGGCGCCACAAGCAAAAGTCGGTCGAATCTGCGAGTGCGAGGGTAATTTGAAACCCTGGGATATTACGCATACGAAGGTTAGAGATGGGTTTGTTGTAAATTAATATATTCACAGAGTGTTGAGAAGTTTAAGACGCGGAAAAGTTGCATCAAACAATCGATATGGCATGCAGAATTGCATAGGAACTCGGTGGGAAGGATCTGTAGTATCTATATTATCAGTACAGTCCGACCTGTGTTAATGTGTAACTGCATGGGTTGAGGAACAAAACTGTAGATATCCGAGGTTCGAAAATATAGACATTCAAATACAAAAGGAACAATGAAAGTTGCACTCCCATGCATACCCATGGTACTCTCTGAATTATTAAATATGTTTGAGGATACCGACAGTTCATCCGTAGTGTTATAATACCAAGTGTACAACCAAACGATTGTCTTCAGAGTAACTTTTATGAAAGTACTTGACATAGGAATAAAACATTGCCTTAAACTCTAAGACAATGTTAGAGTGATTTTATTAAATTAATATTTTCAGACTGTAAGGTTCAGTATCCGTAAGAGTCCCGTGAAATACAGACATGTATGGACTTGGCTTTATTTTTATTCAGAGTGCCAAAATAGCAACTTTATTTTTATTCAGATGTCCCAAATAGACGTCATTGACAAACTTCCCAGGGTATTAATTTAATGTATATAAAAAACATAATAAGGATTTATGTGGCTGTTAAATGTTCTCAAAGTTTAAATTTTTCCACTGATCTTTCAAACAGGATTTAATGTGCTTATTAAGTTTATTGGTATAGGGAAAATATATCTTATCTGAGAAGGTGAAGGGGTTCAAGTATCATCGGAAGAGCTTGATACTGGGATATTTCCAGTGTCTCCCCCTGAATGTGTTATTTAGCACTGTTCTGTACACTAGTTGAAACGTAATCTCCAGGATACTGCAAATTTATAACAACACTGTATAGGTGTATGTTATAACACCTAAATTTACCCACGTATAATATAACTTACTGGTGTAAATAAACAACGAAAGTCCTGTATTGAAATGTTGATCATATTACATGGTTCCACCATTAAGAATCAGGATTTTGGTTTTTTTGCGAAGGGTGAGGAGATAACAAGTTTTGTACCCAAGTTTGTGCAGGTTGGGGTCCATTGTTTGCCTGTAAGAGTTTGATTTGAAGATGGGAGATAAGATTTTGGGTTCCAATTATTCACCCCAAGGCTTGACCCTAAATCTGCCATGGAAACAATTACCAATCATGGTGGGCCATTGACAAAAAAATCCCTCTAGGAAGACTGCCCTGTCTAGTGATGTATTAGTGGGACAAATCTTCAATAAGAATATCCCTTTGCATACAGATGGGATCTTCAAATATAACTTTTTATGTCCAAAAACGTAATTCAGCCATAGAAACATTACCCGAGATAAATGGCTTCTGCAAAATAATTACATAAAGTTAAATACATACTCATTCAACATATGGCAACACCATGAACTCTTTAATGCCCTTGTCATGAAATGGATCAGGAACATCTCCCCTACAGCCCAGCGTTGTGGGGGGGGGGGGATATTAAAATTATATAACAGAAAGAAATTTGCATTCTTGTTATTTGCATAAAATTCAGAAGTCATAATGTCTATATTGAATTCCACTTCTTCTTTGTTTAAGGATATACATATGTTAGCTAATATATGATGGCTTATTGTCATATACAGTCTTCAGTAAGTACACTTCGTTTAGCAGTTACGTTGTCATAACAATGCTGCCATTCAATTGGCTCATCCTTGGTTCGTTGAGTTGATATGGAAAGGTGAAGATAACAAACGATGATCAATTTCATAAGTCCTGTATGGAATACAAATAGTTTAGCAAACACGGACCCCTGGACACACCAGAGGTGGGATCAGGTGCCTAGAGGAGTAAGTATTCCCTGTTGACCGGTCACACCCGCCGTGAGCCCATAGTCTTGATCAGGTAAACGGAGCAATCCGTAGTCAAAATCACATATACAGAACAGCTTAACAATTGCTATGAAACACATCAGACAACATTTGACCCAATTTGCAGATTGTATGGGCAAACTTATATTTAAGATCATTATATTGCAACCATATAGTTTGCGAAATGCTTATTAAATTTTGTCCGTGTTAATTAATCCTGATAGAGAGTAGCTGAGATTTTTTATGTATCCTGCATGACTGTAGAGAAATATGCTTCCGTTATTTACCCAACCTGACTAGATAAACGTGTTCCGTTATTTACCCGGCCTGACAATAGATAAACCTGTTCCGTTATTGTGTACTTGGATGTCAGAAGAGTAGGTGTTCATTGCTATCAATGTAGATCTAGATTTAGAAGATTAGGAATGGAACAACGGCTCAATGAACCTAATCATGCAGGGGACTACACACACTCCTCAGGAATCGTCAAACATACCCCACCAGCAATTGTTACATTATGTGGGCTAGAATGTTAGAAGTGCAGGATATGTATTAAGAAGAAGAATTATGACCATTTAAAGCAAAAAAATGTCCAGGGTCATGTGAAACACTGCCAAAATTAATATGATTGACAATGTTAATTTAAATTCCAAAGAATATGAGCCCTTACAGACATTCCTGTGTAATCTTTTTCAATCGCGAAGCAAAAATAAAGCTTGTGTAAGTGTAATGGCCAGAGGCTAGAGGCGAGGGAATCAAATGTTGCATAAGGCTGGATAAGCGAGAATTAACAGGAATTTACATCTTGTTTGTTTTCAATTAAAAAGATCAATACGACTAACAGGTTTCATTGATCTGATTCACTGGAGCTCTTGATCACTACGAATCATAGGTAGTCCCTGAACCACGAATTAAGTGGATGGTCACTGGTAATTTGTGTAACGGTTAACTCAGTTACTAGTTCTGCCATAGTCACATTACTATTACAATCAACTTTTATTCATGTGCGAGAAATTTTCATGAGGTTTGTGGGAACCTCATCATCACAATTTCAAATTTCTCGCAAAAATTAGTCACAGTG
>CAJDSM010011443.1:0-11228 GCA_903981925.1 Ostrea lurida | reverse complement strand
TATGAGAATTTAATTGTATATTGTATAGGTATTAGAAATTTACCTCCAATTCGATCAATAAGATCTGCAGTTTGGATAGCCCCTTCTTGGTTACCTCTAAAAACTCCAGCTTACTGAGCGCCAGTTCCACTAACTCAGAAGCTTGCATCTGTAAAACAAGGTAAAAATGGGGCTCTACTACAGAAAAACATCTGCAAGTACAGTATAATTTTCTATAAAAAATGAATTGTGAGGGGATAATAAGTGATTCAGTCATTCATTTAGATGATTTTGCAAGGAACCAAAGTATCTGGAATAACGAGACTCCACTGTATACAGAGGTATCTAACAGAAGTAAATCACAAAACCAATGCGTCTACCTTTAGATTGGCCAGCTGTACTGGAGTCAGATGACTCTCCTCGGAATGATGGAACCGTCCCATTTTCACAATGGGTGGAGATGACTCGGCTTTCTTCGTCCCTGACGGTGGAGGGGGCGTCGCAGGTTCCCTCTTCACAGAAAGCTCTGGGACTTTCTTCACTTCCATTTTTTCCTCTGGTTTCTCCTCGGACTCTTCGTTCTTTGGTTCCTTTTGGTTCTTTTCCAGGCTGATTTCTCTTCCTTATCTTCGTTCTTCTGTTTGTCCCTCTTTTTATCTTTCTTCTTTTCCTCTTTCTCTCGGTCTTTTATCCTTGTCTTTGTCCTTATCTTTGTCCTTATGCTGAAATGATGTACCATTGAGCATACATACAGATCATGAATAAAATATGCTCCATTTAGAAACCTTTGTTGGACCATTTATTTCACGACTGATATGTGTCTATTAATAAAATTAAGGACATGCAACTAGTGTGCTTCATAAGCATACAAGCTTACAGGTCGATAGATTAAATGGTTGAAAATAAAAATCATGGTGTGTCATATGACCCTTACACATACGGAATAAACAAGCTAACTATCAAATTTCTCTATATGTCATCCAACACATTTATAGCGAACCTCCAGGGCCAGAGGAAAACAATCATCATAATATAATTTAATTTTACTTGTTACAAAGCAATTTGATTAGCTAAAACAAGATTGAGCAACATCAGTTATTTTGTATAATCTAACTTGCTCTTTGTGACGTTCTAGAATGACGTCACAATGCATTTGACGGTGTTGTTTCTACTTTGTTGCTATGGCACATTCTGTCTGCCTCATGCAAAATCCTTATCTCACAAGTTATTCATCAAATACGTTAAAATGAAAATTTCTGAATTAAATTATAAGGAATGAAGCTAATTTTTGACAAAGGTTATTTGATATAATCTAACTTGGTGCAGTTTACACTTGCGGAAACTGCACCAAGTTAGATTATATCATATAACCTAGGTCAAAATTGCTTCATTCCTTAAATAACCATGTAGCGTCTAATGAATTTTTGTTATTTTCCATCACAGGAGAATAAATATCAAAATAAGCATGAATTCGTTATAAACAGAAAGTCGTTATAAGCAGGAATTTGTTTCACTGTATGTTACACTTGCAAAGATCTAAGGTACGACGAACTGAAAGACAAATGATGGACAGATTGAATCTTACCCGTTTCTTTTCCTCTTTCCTCTTGTCGTCCTGTTTGTCTTTCTTCCTGTGTTCATCCCTTTTCTTGTCTTCTCTCTTTCGATCCCGATCTCTGTCGTCCTTTTTGTGTTTTTTGTGCTCGTCTCTCTTGTGCCGCGAGTCTCGGTCATAATCTTTGTCTGTGCTATTTCGGCCCTGACCTGTGTAATAATTAGGTTGTATGCTTATCTAATTGTCCAATATAAATTTCCCACAAAATGTTTATTCAATGTGCAAACAATAGACTGACAATATTCAAAGTTTCTTGGAGCCCGTTTTTCAAAAGGTCTTANTTCAATGTGCAAACAATAGACTGACAATATTATGAGTTTCTTGGAGTCCGTTTTTATAAAGGTCTTCTTACCAAGATCAGTATTTTAATTGCACAAAGATGCTTCCATTTATGTTCTCAGTTTGTGAAAATATGGTAGTATGAACATATATACTTGTCCTCAACTTCTCCGTAAATTTGCCAAATATTAGTGCATACTTAGATAAATTGCTGAAATATAGGGCCCTATTTTTTGACAGATAACATGCCCAAAAATAAATACATTGAGACGGAAACCAAAACCTACTGTCCCGTTCATCTCTCCTGCTTCTCCGGCCGTGTTCGTACTCCATTATCTTGGTCTTTTTGGACTCCCAGTCCCCATGCAGTGTGGGGTCCTCTGGGGTGGGTCTTTTCCTGGGGGGACCCACCCTCCGTTCCAGTTCCCTGGCCATCATTTCCTCAATGGCCGCCTTCCTCCTGGCTTCTACTTCCTGTTTTTGCTGGACCTGCTCTCTCATGGCATCCACCAGGGACCTCGATTTAGGGAGATTGGCCTTCCCGTCCGATTTCGATTCCGAGGATCGTCTTTTTGACTTGTGTTCTTTGTGAGACTGCAAAAAATAGTTGTTTTATAAAAGGACGGCCAATAATAGAACAAGAGTTATAGATAAAGGACGGCCAATAATATAACAAGAGCAACACCAACGTAGCATGATACAACCACAGCATATTCCTGTATCAAGGCAACCCTATCAACTAGCATGTCCAAAAAAAAAAACACCCTGATTTAACTACTCAATCTAAAATGTCCTTAAAACATTTATTCCTACCTTTTTCTTTTCCAATGCCATCTCCAGAGCTTTGTCAATGTCATCAATGTCGAGGTCGTCTGTGTCCGGGTTCTTGCTGCGTTTGGAAGTCTTCTTGGCGTCCTCCTCGCTGTCCGAGTCCTCGCTGCTGTCGCTGCTGCTCTCGGCACTGCTCCCTCCGTGGTAAGCCACCAGTTGGGGAGTTTTGGTTTTTGTGTTGGTACTATCAGGAAGGACTGGGGCTNCGGCACTGCTCCCTCCGTGGTAAGCCACCAGCTGGGGAGTTTTGGTTTTCGTGTTGGTACTATCAGGGAGGACCGGGGCCGCGGTTTCTTGTTTGTTTTTCAGAATCCCAGAGTTCTGGGCCTCGTTCACTTCTGGCACTACCTCTGAGGTCGACGACACGGACTCTCCCGTCGGATTATCAGTTTCAGCAGCGGCAGGAGATGATGACGAACGCTCCGTTATCAATGGTTTGGGTGCAGGAAGCGTTGGTCTACTCAAAAAGACACGTTTTGTTAATGTTTTCAGGCACATATAAAACTACATTTTTTTTTCTGAAACTGGAAAATATAAAATTCTCTTAACAGTTGACATAGCACATATTTATAACATATGTACATGTATTTTAAAAAATACTTACATTACCTTCACTCTGACAGTAAAATAAACATTGTTTTTTAAAAACACCATACAAATTTACAACAAATCCGCAGACTCTGAAAATCTGAGGAATTTTGTACCCGAGCACTTTTAAATAAAAAATTTGGGAGGTTTTTTTATTGAAAAATTTATACTTCATGTAGCATATTGACGATCAATCACACAGTAAATTCTACTGTCATATCAATGATTAGTTAAAACTATAATAGGATTAATGTGTCCATTATCTTGCTTGTGTACAAATCAAAAACCATCAATCAACAGAAGGTCTACAGCACACTTAAAGATGTGAACTGGAAGATCAAAACGCTTCACTAATTACTGATCGATGCTAATTACTGATCGATACTAATTACTGATCGATACTAATTAGTAATTACTGATCCAATACATGTATAATCTTACACCCACACTAGCAGCCATGCAGACTTACCCCTCTGTAACTTTGGCTGCTGTCTTGGGAGGGGGTTTGACCTTGCCCTCTTTCTTTAGTTTGGCTACTTTCTCTTCGTATTCTTTGAACAGGAGCAGGTAGCGGGTGTAATCCGTGGGGATTTCCCAGGTGACCTCGTTAGTGACCGTGTTCCAGTAATAGTGGTACTGGGTGTTATCATCCAACGTCTGCTGCCAGACTGTGGTGGGCTCTGATACAAACAAACAAACAGCAAAAAACAATGAAATGAGTTGACTAGGATAAGGTCAACCTAAAATGTTTGCCATTAATTTATCTTTATGAAACTATTCACAGGATTTTGTAGAAATAATTATTAAACTAATTTAATATATAGGTAAAATAAATATTTTGACCAAAAATGCCCAAAATATGCCAAGAAAGAAATACACTGGCCAAAAATTCTAACATATCTTTTTTCATCTACCCACTACTTAGTTACAATGGTGAATAGAAGACGGAAAACAAGAGCTATTTGAATTTTAGAGGCCATAAATTTCAGACTTGCTAATTTGACTGTACGGAGTTACTGCCCTTTATGAGTGCTCCTGTATAACTGACCTTCCGGCCATTCCACATCCTCTACAACTGATTTGATGACTTCCTTCTCCCCGCTCGGCCGGACAAATTCAGACTCCCCCTTAACAAACATGCTCCTGTAGGCATTCCCGGATTTCTTGGGGACTGGTCGTTCCGGTCCACGGTCCGGTCGTCGGTCCGGTCCACGTTCTGGTTCCGGGACCTTGTCTGGGAGAGACTGGCTGGAATTGAGGGAAAAGGTGGGAGGGGGAATAGCTATTCCCCCACCATTCTGGAAGCTTGGTCGAGCGTCTGGATCTTCTTCTGTCTCGGGATCTATGGACTGGATTTCCTGTAATAATTCATTATTTACATTCCCTGATGCCAAATGCACAATTAACCTTGATTTCATACATGCAATAATCAAACCAGCACTGATGCTGTATATATTTTACTGCACGACATGAGGTCTATGCTGTATAAATACAAGGCACAGAGATATTAACTATGGCTTTTATTTATTGGAGAAGCAAGTTAAAAAAATAAATTACAGTCTTGAACTTCAGTATCTCAAACACTGATATCTTAATTACCATAGTTATGTTAAAGTGATTCGGAAGTCCTAGCCACTTTTTTTTCTAATTATTTATACCCTCGATATCTTGAATACATGGATATCTTGAGGTTTTTTTCTTGGTCCCATAACAAGGTTCGACTGCAATTCGTCTATT
The DNA here is from genome assembly GCA_903981925.1 of Ostrea lurida. Lineage (NCBI taxonomy): Eukaryota > Metazoa > Mollusca > Bivalvia > Ostreida > Ostreidae > Ostrea > Ostrea lurida. The sequence continues at coordinate 6,199 of CAJDSM010011443.1, read as the reverse complement.
TTGAAAGACACTGATAAATTTGCTGTTAACTTACAGCGAGGAAGTTTGCCACCTTGTCGTCGATGTCTGGAGTGTCCGGTGGATTCTTACTGGAGCTGGGTGCCTCTGTAACTCCTTCGTTATCCATATATGACAAACATTAAGATCAATAACCGATAACATACAGCAAAAGAATTATGACCAACATTAGAAAATCAATAAACCGATAATTCATACACAGAGAAATTATGACACAACATTTAGAAATCAATAACCGATAATTACTACACAAGAGAATTATGACACAACATTAGAATCAATAACCGATAATCATACACAAGAGAATTATAGACATATTAGAAATCAATAACCGATCACTCATCACAAGAGAATTATGACACAACATTAGAAATCATTAACGATAACTCATACACAAGAGAATTATGACACATCATAGAAATCAATAACGATACTCATACACAAGAGAATTATGACAGCAACATTAGAATCAATAACCGATAACTCATACACAAGAGAATTTATGACACAACATTTAGAAATCAATAACCGATAACTCATACCACAAGAGAATTATGAACACATCTAGAAATCAATAACCGATAACTCATACACAAGAGAATTTATGACAAGACATTAGAAATCAATAGAACCATAATTCATACACAGAGAATTATGACAGAACATTAGAAATCAATAGACGATAAACTCATACACAAGAGAATTATGACACACATTAGAAATCAATAATGTGATAATTCATACACGAGGAGAGTTTATGAAACAATACAAATTAGATAATAATAACTTAATAATTCATACACAAGAGAATTATGACACAATTGAAATACATAATACTGATAATTCATTAACACAAGAGATAATGACACAACTATTAGAAATAATAACGATAATTCATACACAAGAGAATTAGACACAACATTAGAAATTAACAACCGATAATTTCATACACAATGAGAATTTATGACACAAATCATGAAATCAATAACCGATAATTATCAACACAAGAAATTTATGACACAACATTAGAATCAATAACTGATAATTCATACCACGAGAATTATGACAAAGACATTTAGAAAATCAATGAACCGATAATTCAATACAAAGAGAATTATGACACAACATTAGATCAATAAAACCGATAATTCATAACACAGAGATAATTTTGACACAACTAGCTTAGAATCAATAACCGATAAGTTCATGACACAAGAGAATTATTGAAAACAGAATAGACCCGTAATTTCTGGTACACAAGAGAATTATGACACAACATTAGACACAGTATATGTACTGTAAATTCCTCAATAACTACAGGTAACCTTCAGGGTGATGACAAAAAGTCACTCACATAGGTGTAGTGAAACTATAGTCTGAGAATGTTATGTACATGTATCATGTAGCATCTTCATGTTACTGAGGTTTCTCCAACAGGAAACAAATTTTGCTCTTTGATAACCCTTAGGATGAGAGAGAGAAGAGAGAGGACGGAGAGAGAGAGATCGAGAGAGAGAGAGAGAGAGAGAGAGAGAGAGAGAGAGAGAGGCAGACAGACAGGGAGAGAGAGAGAGACACAGAGAGGATTTTATTTGTCGATGACCTTGACCTTGGTCAGTTTCCATGTCAGATCCACTGTTGTCATCTTCATTTCCTGAAATAATAATGTATATTTTATTGCTATAATAAATATCATAAATAAAAGCAGTCAAATAAAACTTGAACGAGATGAATACCAAATCAGGAAAAAACAACCCACCATCTCCTTCCTGTCTGCTGTATCCATATTTTGCTAAAAAAAAAAAAAATAATAATGATGAAATAAGATAACTGATAGTCAAGCATCTCATAATCATTACAATAAATTCAATTTCATTAGTTATATTATTAAATATAATATAATCCCATAAATTTCGTGTTTGATAATACACAAGAGAATACAAAAACACTGGCATGCTTCTTAAAAAAATATTCCACCACTTGATTCATTAGTCTTGCAGTTTAGTTTTAAAAATTAAATTCAAATTTTTTAAATTCACAATCAACTTCTTTCAGTAGTTAAAATAGACATACTAGTACTATTTATTTATGATTCGTTCACTCAATTGTTTAATGCTGGAACACCTTTATCAGAAAATGGCTTATTATTATAATATTTGTCAAGATATCAGAGGCAAAAATATTGGACATTTTTACACATGTGAATCAATAAATAGAATAACATTAATTGGAGTTTTACTGAACTCGAACTTAACATGTAGTTCTTACCCAGGTAACTCTCTTTGTTGTCATTCAACTGCAACACGTGTCTTCTACCCCCTCTTGTACGACCCATTCCTGCAAAAAACATTAGAGGAGGAGATTAATAAACAAAAAACACCAAAGGCTACATAGTTTACCAGTGTACTTGCATTTTCTAACTAGGAATGTTAACCATAAACCTTTATTGTGGTGTCACTCTAGATAAACATTTCACTTTGATTTTTTTTTTTATTCATCTTCTCCTCTTGATAAGCACATTGCTCATAACTTTATTTAACTAGTTCAAATTGATGAAGTGGTTATAAGTGGTTAATCTAGGAACAAAAAAAATTGAAATCTTAAAATATGGCAGAGAGACAAATAACAGACTTCGATCAGAAAAGATCACTTAAGCAGGTGAACTGAAATATGAAAAACACAAACACTTTAAGCAAAATTGTTCAGCCACAACGGACATTAGCTCCATCACCAGTGATAAACCATTCTCATTAGGTATCCAATAACATCCTATTAATGGCTGGAGATTCTGAAGAACGTTCTGCTGAAGATGGGTGCAGGGGTAGAAAAAAATTCTTCAAAATATCAATACACACTCAGCATCAAGGGAATGTATAGGCCTGCTTGATATACTGCACAATGTCAGACCACCGGTATCGGTCCTCAAGTGCACAAAGGCCACATTCTACAAGAAGTATGCAGAAAAGACTTTTCGTTTTTGCTTTTAGGATGGGTTTCTTTTTCACCTTTTGTCTTTGCCTTTTTTTTTTGGTTGCTTTCTATTGAGTTTTCTCTCTCTCTCTTTTGACGCCTGTGTTTGTGTGTGTGCCCATTAGTGAGTTTTCTTTCTTTTGATGCCTGGATTATGTGTGTGCCTATCAAGCAGTATCTATATCAGGTCAATTTTCAGGGTATGTACTATGTAATCATGTATTCACCATTTTATATCTTGTCTACCCAAGTTCAAGTTATTCCGAGATGTCACATAATTCCGTAAAAACATATAAACCAAAATTTCTCAATCATACTTGATTACACTCGTGTAATCAGACACACGTCAGGTTTCTTTTCAAAATATGCATGCTCAAAATTACATCACAATGCACTTTTAACATTATGCATTATATTTCCCATGTTCAATGCATAGGCATATCAAATATCTGAAGTCATGTACAACAAGATGTTAAAATATGCTTTGACAGCTGTCCAAACACCTTTTCTTTTAATCATGCATATTTGGCTATAATTCTAATACAAGTACTTTTTGCTTTGCCTTCAAACACAGTCATGCTACATAAGACACATAATTTTATAGAATGTTGTTTATTACAATAATGGGGAAACTCGGTAAAAATAAATTAGTGTTCAATTACTTGTTCAGAAATGTTTGATATTGCCTAAGGCATTCTTTCTGTGTTAAGACATAATCATCATTTGGTCAAGCAAGTGAATTAAATCAATTACTTTATTGATAAAAATTTCGAACTATTGTGGTCATACAAGCCCTCGAGCTGATATGGGGCCACTTTGGGTTAATATGGAGACACATGGGCTGATACGTTCTACGAAATTTGCTTTAAATTTCTTTATTTAATACACACTTCTAATTCATACCTATATTAATTAGGTATTCTCTTTAAAATTATTGTAATAACTTGTCGATCGAAGTGTAGACCATATCCAGTTCCGACATTATACATTTTCCAGAATCAAAACAATGAGGGTTTGTGAAGAGAAGTGGATGTAGGCTATGCCTGTCCTCTTCTCTAAAGAGAGTAACCTATTAGGATTTAATATCAGGAGGATTCCCCTACCAACATCCACTCAGGAATACTAGAGATTTCGTCGAGGCTAAATATTTGGGAATGTATGGTCACCCTCTTCGAGAGATGACCAGTCCATCACTGAGTCATGGTCACCTCTTTCGAAGAGATGACCAGTCCACTGAGTCCAAATATTTAGCGTCGACGAATCTCGCCGAGATTAGGGGCCTATCAGGAAAACATGACAGAATTTTCATGTTTTGCACGTTTCATCGCGATATACCCTTGGAAAGTTGGTACCTTACCTTTAACGTGGGTGGTATACTCAAAAGCTGGTATACATTTGCGGTAACATATAATAAGTAAACAACGCAGCAAAATTTAGTTTTTCATCCTAAAAAGAAAATATCGGTCAGCATGGTGTACTTTTGTAGTATTACTAACGTTACATTTGATTGGTTGACAAAGGGAAAGATAATTGTCGAAAAGGTTGCGAAGATTTTTTTTTCGGAGCGAGACTGGTTTGTTTTGTTTTTTGGCTTTCTTTTGTTTTTTGAGTTGTTTTTTTTTCTATTTGGTGGGATTTTTTCTCCTTTCCTGGACAAGGATAAGGCTAAAAATCTATCAATTTTTGGGATAATAATCATGAGATAATTTAGAACGGGATGGATACCCCTCCCCCTCTTTTATAGAACAGAACAGAAACAGATGTTTATTTCTAATTCTAGAGTCGCAAAAACAGACAAAAGTGAGTTCATAAACAACACTTTAAGAAACAGTCTGCCCCAAGACATAAGTAATATACAAAGACTAAAGATAACCAAGTCTCATTAAATGCAATTTCAAGCACCTGTGATTTGTTAATATTTTGCATTATATATTTTATTGTCTAATAAATCTGCCAACAAGATCAAGGATTTTCTTTCTCTTCAGAGTTGAGCAGCCAAATAGTTTTTGCTCATTATTCAAGGGTTAGAAAAATTGTATATTTAAAAATTGATAATTTTGAAATTTCTTGTCTCTCATCATCATATTTTTTGACCAAGTTATTCAAAAAATGTATTCATTTCAAGGTGTTAGAACTGCATTTTAGTGCGATAACACGTTTCATCTCTAGGATGTTGGTAAATCTGACCGATTCAATTTTTTACTTGCTGAGAACGAAATTCTTGAACTGTATACATGATTCTATAATCAAAATTTTTAATAACAGGATAAATAATTTCATAACCCGCAGTATTGTTTCATTCAAGCATATGTGCTTAATTCCTTCTCTAAATAAATGCGAAGTTGGAGATACCAGTCTTTCAATAATAATCCTTTATTAGATTTATTGCATACCAATTTGAATTTATATGCCTATAGTAGGTGAAGTAAGTAAATTTTATTTACAGTCGGTACTATACTTATAAACAGTCAACACAAGCTTTGTAGAGCTTTTTATCCGACTATCACATAAAACACACACATAGGCCAAGCGGTGGTACTTCTTCGGTTGTAGTTATTATTGTTTGTGTATTCCTTATGACAAGCCCGAAATGTTTTCCCTTGTTACCTTGACATTGAAATTTTATATATTTTCAACAAATTCAAATTTGGTCATAACTTTTGAATGGTAACGTAACTCGTAGACCTTTCATATTTGACTTATGTTAATCCTCATGGCAAGCCCTCCCCCTGGCTTGTAATTGGAATGCGGTGGCATCGATATCAGTGTTTCATATTGGTGGGGGTGGGGGCTTTCTTTTACTTTCTTATATAGTTGATAATGTAATTTACCTGATGAAGACTATGGGCCACGGGCGGGTGTGACCGGTCAACAGTGGATGCTTACTCCTCCTCTGGTGTGTCCATGCATGGGTCGATCCGTGTTTGCCCAACTCCTGATTTTGCATTCTATTTAGGACACGTACGAGATTGATCACTGTTCGTTATCTTTGCCTTTACATTTTTGGCCAGCGATAATTTCTCCGACGCGTGTGGATTCCCAGTTTATCTCATCCCTGTTTCAATTTATGTTATCGTTTCACCTTTTTTTTTCCATTTTCAAAGCGTTAGAAATGGATCTACCATGGAAATGTATTATTAGTTCACGAAATTCGTTCACACGAAAGCTTTGAACTTTGTTTTAATTTGTTTTAATTTTTTTTTTTATTTAC
>CAJDSM010011442.1:3141-28341 GCA_903981925.1 Ostrea lurida | reverse complement strand
CCCCCCCAAACCTCTCTCCTTGTCATTTCAATTCTGTCACGGTATTTGTTTGCATTCTGTGAATTTCTAAATAATCGGTGGTACATGTAAAATATTCAGAATATTGTATAATAAAAAAAAAACCAAAAGGTTGACTTGTCATCATAGAGGTACAAATTAACTGCATCTTTTAAACAGTTGTATTCAGCCATGTGCAACTTAAAGGATGAAAATCGGCCTCAAAATTTCAAAGCTTTAAAGATATCATTCATGAAAGAAATTCTATCGGACCAAGTTCCATAAAACCATATAGAGAGCAGCTTTTGGGAAATACTTTACGTATCACCCATCGGTGTTGGAAAATAAGCTCTACAATAAAAGCCTGCTGCTGCATGTTCTCTAAAAAATATTACGTGAAAAATGGTTCATTGGTATCTCAAAATTAACACAAATGTGGCAAAAAAAGTCATGTTATGATGTCATAATCCAGTTTTAAGTTGACAATAACAACTGATTACATAGTATTCAGCCACAAAAAGATGGTTAATTCTGAAAACAAAACAAGATTCAATTGTCGATTTTGATAGGCAAATAGAAACCCTTGTGATATTATTAGTCCTTTCTAACATCGAAACATATTTGATAGTTATTGATAGTTGATTAGCAAGTCGAATACTAGTAAAGTCTGTAAAAGTTGACTTGGGGAAAAAAATGACTGAATACTACTTTAATACAGTTATTTTGGCGACAGTAGATCACTGAAAAACATCTGAACAATATTGAGATGAAATTGTTGTGACTGCCAAAACTGTAGATGCCATTGACAGCAGCGTGGCATTACAAATGCGGAAAAAACACGCGTGTATCCCAAAACAAAATACTAAATTTCGCATTCCTATATGAATGTGTTACCAATTCAAAAGGCAAAATATTCACATTTCAATGTTTTTGCGTTTGATATCTTCTATAAATGCGTATGCTATCATTTCCTCCTGAATGCGCTGTAGTTGTATACATTGTATGTATAAATCTTTATAAATAGGTAGCAAACTACTGTAACGGCTTTGACTCTAATATAAAAGTGGACAGTATATACTTAAAAAATACATTCATTTTGAGATACACGAAGGTATTTGAAACTGCGACGCTTCACGCCCGCATACTTTTCACAACATTTTATTTTCTTGAGGATGTGCGACTCGTTTCAGTTTGTTGCAAGTTTAAAGACACTGTGTATCAACTAATTTGAGTGTGGTGCATTTAACACTGTTTACCTGATCTTCGATAAGAATTGAGGGAATATTTCACGTGCATGCATGATCAACATCTTTCCTTTGTACCAGTGCACCCAGCCTGTATTAAAATATATCAGCAGCAAAATAGTGTGTATCCAGAGGTAAACGGAGTTGAGACACACCAGACTCAGCAATGTTGGAATATTGCTATGTACTTAGATATTTACCTTAACATGGACATTAACGGCAACCTAACAACTGAACTTTATGACAAGCTGAAGCGATTTCAGCTTCTTCAAACGTCAACTTCCTAATATTTATTATGTAAAGAACCGAATCCATCATCACCTGCAATATGTTATTTTGTCTGTCTTCAACTGATTCGACCATCGAGACAGGCTGGTTGACAACGAAATGATGCTGCAGGGTACTAATAGTCACGTTTTAAGACATCGATTTCGCAAATTGATAACTAAATGCCAATACAACCTACCATTGAGTCAAATACTGTCTAAATTAATACAACGTTGTTAGACAATTCTTTATAAACTGATTTCAATGACAGATACGTTGAGATAACTATGTTTACTTGATCAACATAAAGGTTCGACAGGGTATGCTTCACTTCTAAGGCACCTGCTCGCATATTATCTCTTAATTTGTATCCCGTTTAGAATTATGAGATTGATCAGTTTGCCTATCTTCAATCTTTCTTCACCATATTATTTAATCGGGGGAGGGTGTTTTCGTTTCATCAAGAGCACTAAAATTGTTTTATACACCATCAGAATATTTGTTTTAAATTTCTTGTTAATTTTCAGTAAATATTACTTGTTATGCAGAAACTGAATTTTGGCTATCCTGTTAGCGTTCGGCCAACCTCGGTTATATTGCAGAACCTTCATCAAAACCTCGACTGTATGACAGTACTTGATAATGCATATCCGGCCTTAAAATTGTGATGCGGCCGCCTGTTAATCGTTTAGGGAAAACACAAACGCTTGCTTGAAAATGGCATCGTTTCAACAATGTGTCTACTTTGCACATCAGGATTATCCATTCAGTGGAAGTACTAACATTATTTGAAAGAAAAAAATACTGTCTCATGAAAGTTTTATATTATGGTGAAGATTGTAAGTCGACACATGTAAAAACAAACATATGGACGCAGCCATAAATGTTTCTCTAAACGTAGTACGACTTAACGAACGCTCTCCATCATACAGCCGAGGTTAGTATATGGGTACGACAATTCCGAGGTTGGCCGAGTGATCCTGTTAGGTAATAAAAACTACAATCATCAAGCTCTGGTGCAATCGGAATATAGCTCGGTCTGTTTACAGCATTTCGATTCGATTCAAGTAGACTCCCGCGGAGCGTCCGGTTTTTTAGGCGGATAACCCAATATGAAAATATATTTTTATGAAAGGAAGACATATTTCATTATTGTTTCGTGGGCGGTGTTTAAATCCGTCACAAGGTACTCTGATGGGTTTGAGTAGTGCGGATTTAGCCAGGGGTAATTTTGAGCAATCCATTCTTGACTTCAGTATTTTTATAAACTCAAGGCTTACCAAACTTACAGTAAAGACGCTAATTGATATTTCACAAGGGCAATGCCTAGCTGGAATAGAATCTTCTTTGTAATAGAACTCTTGGGAGTTGAAGCATATATTTTCCACTGAAAGCAATTTGAATATTTTTCTTCCGGAAAAGATGTTTTGAAGTCTTGCATATTGCATATGCATTATGGTATGCAAGTTCGAAAAAAGCTATGACACTTCTGATTACCCTAGCTGGTTTCTCCTGATAAAGTAATGTTTTTTTTTCAATTTTATACAAGGAACTCACTTTATCATGCACTAACACAACCACATTTTTCTTTCAATAACGTCCATAGTTTTGGTTATATGACCAGTGTGTAGTGGGCATTTTTTCCGTAAAAAGCGCCCATACTTTTGGGGGAACTAACACAAAGGTAGTGATGGTCCAGACTACACAAACGTCTGCACACTACCTACTGAAAACGTCCAGTTCATGTTGGCCCGTCCAAAAAACGTCTATCATAGCGTAAAACGAAACTAATTCTGACATTTACACGTTTTCCAAAATAAAAAACATGAAGGTTTGCGAAGAGAAGTGAATGTAGACTGTACCTGTCTACGTCTGTAAAGAGAAGCTATTCAGTCCTTTTGATAGAGCCCTGAGGTCTGTTTCAGCAGTCTCGAATATCAAATAAAAAAATTTGAACTGGACTTTATCTAAACATTGTTCAGTTAAGAGCTTACCGCCAGCATCGATGTATAACTGCCGCATGAAATAATTCTTTGTTGTTGCATTTTGAATTGTCATTGCAAATATCTTGAAAGAGAAATATTTAAGAACATTTTAACTACTAGTCATCTATATTGAAAAGAAACCTCAATTGTATGACCATTGTCCATCAGGCGCCGCATCAACAAATTTAGGAATGGAATCGCCCTCCGTCAATCCCCCCTCCCACACATATTTATGAAATGTTTACTCCTTATCCCGTTGATATTACTCACAACATAAATTCTATATTACACTATGTTTTTCTACGCAGATTGTAACGTCAAAAATGCACGTAACATTTACGTAGTTTATATACAAACATGTCAGGGGGCAAAAATCCTCAACATCATTGAATTATTAGAAGTATATTCTAAAAAAAAATATTAACCTCATTAATTTGCTAACAAGAAATTTTCTCAAACACGATTTGCTTGTGTATTTTATAGGCACTTTTTCTTTACGCGTAGTGGCGTGGCTGAAGGTTAAAGAATGTATGCAGCCTCGAGGGATGAACAGTTGCATTATGAACAGAAAACGGGGTGGGGTTAAACATGTAATAAAAAGAATCTTCGCCAGGGCTCGGGATTACAAAACACACAACTTGTTGGGATATAATCATATCAAACCACAAACCAAGGCGATTCTATACAGATGAATGAACTAGCCTCAGCTGACCTAGTATAGAATTACTTTGCAGGTCTTGGAGAAAGGGTGGATTCTTTCAAAATTATTTTCATCATCAGAAAAGAGGGGAGAGGGCAAACGGAATCATACCTTTGACATGTCTCAAAATTGCATTGATAATTGGTAATGCATATTTCTTAGCCACAATATAGATAATCTTTTCAGTACATGCATTTTTACAAGACTTACCTCAAAAATATAATTCTTCTGAGGGTTTACATATATTTTCGCACTATTATCTTCGGCTCCATACGCAACTATCTGGAAGGTAAAATATGGAAAATACATACTCCGAATCCATGAACAATTATTAACTTTTCACATCAAAAATATCAAATGCTACATTCAATCGACATTGATTTCAGTACATGTAAAAGTGATTTTGTGAATACTAATGCCGTCACGTATAGATTACATAATGCTCATATGACACGAGTTAACTATAAAAGAGCAGGCCTCGAAGGTTGAAAAAGTAAAAATGTTTTAAGAACTGGATTAGGAATACCTTATCAAAACTCTAAACTTCATGAATTTTTAGTAAACGGACCAAATAAAAAATTAAATTGGTCAAAGTCTGTGCTTTATATGAAGTTCGAATATTTTACCTAAAATATGTTGATTTTAAGCAGGGTCATGTATTTCAAAACCTCCAACATTTATCACTCCTGTTTTGTATCCTTTGGGACTTACGAGATTGATCACTATTCGTTATCTTTGCCTTTATATATAGACTATCTTTGTGTAGAAATAAATCTGTTGAAACTTTTATTTTAATTTCGACCATTTCATAAGTCCGATTTTCACCCTTCTTTGGTTTCCTCCTTAATTGTATTGTACTTGTATCAAAGATTTTCTAGCAAAAAAACTTCATTAGTTTTGTAAGTTGTTTGTTGTGCTATCGTTCGTTAAAGACAAATCGTACTTCTCATCACTTTGGATGTCCTGTATCGAATGAAATAGCGTTTGATTATTCCATTCAAATCTCTTGTTTTGGGTGGACGCCATGTAACATGCACATTGGTCTGCACTGTAACATTGTCATCTTGGTGGACGGTAAAATTGACTACTTTTCCTGGAGCTAAATGAAATTTAAAAAAAAAAAGCTTTTCGTATGTCTTCTGTGTCGCCTGCCTACTTCTAATTTCATTTGAAAAATTACTTCCTCATGACAAAAAAAACATAATTATAATTTTTTGTCAGAATTCAGTTCTGTTCAAGTTTACCAGAATGACAATGCATATTCTAACATGATGAATTAGATGAAAGATGAGATATTGTTATGAGATATCATTTGTGAGATTTGTCGAAAATGCGCATCTGGTGCATAAAAATTGGTACCGAATATTATTTATATTATGACCCCTGGGTCGAGGCCTTTGCTGGTGGACTGTTAGTCCCCGAAGGTCTCTCACGCCCAGTTGCTATGTACTACGTTGAATAACGGATATGTATTTAATTGCAATAGTAAAATTAGAAATTCATATTAAAATTAAGGATTATCTCCCTCAGGCATAGCTCTGATCCTTCGAGATATTTGGCTCCAGTCTTTGGCACTACATTGTTCATTTTTTATCAAGTTTTACTTTTCATGTTTCGGATTTCCAACATTTCGGTTTGAGCATCACTGAAGAGACATAATTTGTCGAAATGCGCATCTGGTACATCAAAATTTGGTACCGTATATAATTTATATTCATCTGAAATAAAGACATTTAATTTCAGGGTTCTCAGGTCCTCAGTCATTACTTTGTGACAAATTTGTTTATGTCAAAAAATTAAAGTTGCGTCAAACAGAAAGTGGACATGTGGCAGATTGGAAACTGCGTTGCACGGTACAGTTGTCCATACTGATGCTCTGTGCAAATATCAGGAAGATGGCCTATGTGTTTCTGAGAAAAAATGTGACAGAACATTTTGTGACGCCAACGCCGACGACCAAAGTGCATCCCTATATGTCGCTTCCGCTTACCGCTAACGCAGGCAGGCAACACAATAAACATACTAAGAAACTCTACTGTCTAGAAATACGAAAAATACTGACAATTTTAATATTTACCACTCTGGTCTGTTTGAATCTTACGAGTGACGAACTTCGCAGGAAAGTTTCCAGTCAACACAGAAATCTTTAGGGTATAATTCCAGTAAGCATCCAAACCCGTTATTTCACAGCTAGTGTTTTTAAAGCCTGAGAATGAGGAATAATTTGTTGAAAAAGAATGTGATTATAACAAAACAATAGGCATTGTCTAGTGAAAGCAATTAGATAAGAAAAATAGGGAGATAGAACGTATATCAAACCTTGTGTATGGCAATAATAGACCAAAGTTTTATTTGATTTGTCGGTAGCAGACACACTGTAGTTTGTTGGACCAGTTTGTAAAAAAGGGGATTCCCACGTCAAGTTGACAGAAGACGATGTTTTTTCAATGGTTGATATATTTCCTGGTGGGTAGGGTGCTAAAATATTTTTATTGTACATTTACTCTACTTATTCTAATTATAATGTATACATTTATGCATTATTTAGATATGACATCATTTTCCTGTAAACAACACGATGAAACATATACCTTCAATCATCGTTGCAATCATCTGAGATTGACTATCCGGCCCGATGACAGGTACCCCGTCGACTTGGGTGGATATATCAAACTGATAGGTGCGGTAAGGTAAAAGATCTTGAACATCAAAAAAAGTAATGTTGGATGTTGTATTTATTGTCTTAGCTGATGATGAGTCATTCAAATTCTGTACTTTGATTTTGTAGTTATTGATGATTCCATTTGGATGGCACGGTTGGTTCCAAGCCAGCAAAATATTCCTGGATGATATGTTTTTGTGCTCAATACTCCGTACTTTTCCTGGAACTATAAAATATAATTTTATTTCATATCCTCGTTTCCATGTACCTGCACCTAAAACAATTTTAACACATTTTAAAAGTGACATTGACAGAATCGATCTATGCAATTCTTGTTTTTGTATTCTATTTGGGACTTACGAAATTGATCACTGTTCGTTATCTTTGCCTTTACATATATACATGAACTTTGTATTCTTCATAAGAGATATGATAATGATTACTGTGAAATTTTAGTACATCGTATGTGACACATTACGAAAAAAAAACCAACCCCATAATTTATCATATGCGCTGCTTGAAGTCTAAACGTTTGGAAAGCTAAGGACAAGTAAAAAAAAGAATTTTGTAGAAAAAGTTATTTGTTAAAGGAAATACATGTATATCTTTGCCTTTACATAAGTCAAATTAGCCAATAAAGGTGAAGAGCTTCGCATGAAGGAGATATACAATTTCCAATGTTTTATGGCGTTATATGGAATTACATTTCGTATCAAATTGAGACAGTAACTAACTGGACTAATGATATCCTTGGGGACGGACGGACCATCCACCAGCAGTGATATCCACCCAGGTATTCACTGGCTGTGAGTGGAATAGCTCTTTTATTCAACCCGAGGCAGGAACTATTTCTGGAGGGCTTGCCCGAGGGGAACGGTTCCTGTCAAGGGTTGAATTAAAGAGCTATTCCACAATGATAGCCAGTAATTAAGTGTTTTATTATACTGATGTCCATTTGTATACTTCATTCGTTGGGAAAAGAAAGATACGTTTGATACTTTGTTACTTCGCCATTTTAAATGACATATAAAATGGCGAGCTAACAAAGTATCAAAACGTAATCATAGTCCCAAAAAAAACCCACATACAAAGTCGAGCTGTAGGGCCATACGGAGCCTTCGACGAAGCGAGGGCAGAATCAGTGCCCATGGAGGAGTAAGGCTCCCTGCTGACGTCACATCCCCGTGAGCCTGTTAGTTCGGAAACAAGTAAACGGGGTTACCCCGTCGTCAAATCTAGTATGAATTCAGTGATTTTTTTTGCTGCTAAAATTACCGGCCGATATTCGGCGATTTCCTCGCAAAAATTAGCGATTTTTTTCCCAATTGCAAATCATTTTTCCCAAAGTGAAATCAAGAAAATTTTACGTACGAGTTATTCTAAACCCCCCGAATGCTAGAACCCAGTAACATCCGGTAAAAGCAAACTGATCGAGTTACTTAACTTTCGCGCCACAATTTCGCACAACGCAAAATACTACGGTAAAGAGATAAAATGGGAAAAAATACACGGTTGGACTTTCTAAAAATAAGTTTCTTTTTTCCGAAGTCTTTGGTCAGCGGCAGCAAGAGCAAGAAACCTGAAAGTAGGCAGTTCTCAGGTCAGTCAATTTTGTGGCGAATGTTTGCAAATCTCAAGCACACCGTCGACGTCCAAGATCAAGATATCTTCTGTCAACAGAAACAACTTGAACAGACAGCCCGGAGTTGACATCACGACGACTTTATCAACAGAGCAACTTGAAAAAGGCAGAGCCTAGAGTACAGTCACCGTGTCGATTCCATCAACACAGCAATTTGAACAGTCCGAGGCTGGAATGACATTCGTGCATACGGCAAGTTTGCTCGACAATCCAGTAGTACATTTCAAAGATACATGAAAACTCCTCCTTCAAGCTTTGACCAACAAAATTGTGCTCAGAAAATATGAGAGTCAGTTTTTCTTGGCTATTACTATCACACTTAAGAAATGGGTTTCTTTTGCAAAATTTTGTGAAATTTTTTGGCGTATCATCAATCAGGCGTCTCCATTCATTAGTAATAGGAGTAGACCTTTGACACACCCACTAGAACTCTTGGACCCACAATGAGAGCAAGTGTTCACAAATTTGCCATGGAGAGATACACCTCTCTGTAAGACAAACATGAACGTCTACAAGCAGTTGAAAATCCAAGACAATCTAGTAGGAAAATGACAGTCTGACAAAGGGTATGAAACAAATCAGTCAACATATGATTTAGTGATAATTTGTAATCGCAAACAAAGTCATTATAGCGACCGTAGACCCAGTTAAATTCAGTTAACATTTTAGTTATTTAACAATTATATCAACGGATGTTTTCTTCAGGAACTGTTTCTGAAGTTCAAATCGGAGGTTAACGCTTTCCTTGCGTAGAAAGTACCGTCCGGTTTTCCCAGTTCTAGCATAAAACTTCCTTCATTTAGAAGAACATCGATCGATCTCCATTGAAAGTAATTTATCTATTTCCTCAATATTTTTAGTTTTTCCATATTTTTCCACTAAATAGTCTCCAAAAAGCCACTTTCACATTTTGTTTGTTTCTACTATCTTTATAGTCGACAAGCGAAGCAATACCTTCTCGTAACTCGTAAATACCGTTTCGAGACGACATATTGTTGTAGTGGAACCTCTAGTGTTACTAAACGGCTGAAGATACCTTCAAACCAATCAAATTACAGGAAATCAAGACTCGCGTCAAAGCGTGCAGGAAATTATTCGAACAGGGCTAATGATATCAAAAAACTATTCTCTGGGAAATATTTTGTTTATTCACGAACTGAGTAATTAGCTATTTTATCTCCTGAACGTCATATAGAAAACATTTTTACAGAAGTATAATAAATGAAAATATGTGACGTTATGTTTATTTTCCATATCCTAGTAATGACATCTGTGTCGTTATGTGCGTATGTGCTTATGTGTGTATGTATGTAGTTGATTTAAACAATATTTTATGATGTATAGTACATGTGTAAGTATATAAAAGTAGTGGAAACGTAGACGTTAAATCATTTGAAATTCATCAATCTTATGGTTCTTTAGAAAAATCATTTATGAAATTCATGTTAAACAGAAACGAAAAAGATTTTACAACAACGAACGTTTAATTTATGATCCTTTAGTTAAAGGTAGAATCACATATGGGTTCGTCAAATTCAAATTATTTTAAAAGGTATAAAAATCAGCTCATATCATCAAGACCGTTCACTATCAATGGTAGTGCGTCATTTACACAAGGAATCTTCCAATTATGATCCTAGAGCCAATTTGATTTTAGAAGTAGCTGTGTTTATGCATGAAAAAGTAAACTATGTAAAAAAGGCATAGTACTAAAATTTTTCGCAGAATCTTTTCAACAAATTTTGTTCATACATATTTTGGGTCTTGAACGATCCTTGTTACATCTAACAATATTGATTACTGAATTGATATATTATTTGAGGACAATAAAATGTTTTCATAAAACTATTAAACCAGTTTCTGTAACTTGAAATTATTGTAAATTTCTAATGGATGTGATTCAGGCACTCGTAGTTTTATGGTTTAAAATCACTGACCTCAAAAGGAGAATAAATGGATACAGTTTTGATACCTGTAAAGAAATACTTCCTACCTGTCGGTAGTGTTTGTATCCGTTGTACATTACTGAAATTGCTGTATCCTGCGTATGTCTTGACCCTAACTTTAATGTCATAGTTCCAGAAAGGTTGAAGTCCGTCTAGAGATGCTGTGAACAAGTTGTCTTGTTCCTTTATGTCTTGTGGCAGTGTCTTGGTGACACTGACATATGTTTCTGCCTCCCAGGTGCACACATTATGTGGCTTATATGAATATGCGATCTCTTGGTGTGTAATATATCCATTTTCATGACTCGGTTTCTCATATACGAAAGATATAGATGATATTGTTCTATTTTGGTTTTTCGGTTGTCCCGGAGTCGATGGTTCTGAAAAAAAAAATAGTTAGCTTAAAAATATTTGTACAATGGATAAAAAATGTATATACATTCCACTGGTACCATATATCAGAGTTCTGTTCAAATTACAATTGATACTGTTTACTTACTGTCTGCGGAGGTTTTTATTTGCTGACTGGAGTCCACCCCTTTTGATTTAACAGTATATCCTCGTACTGTAATACGATAATCTGTAAATATTTCTAATCCAGTCACATGGTACTGCAGCAAGTTGTTGCTAACACTAAAGTTAGTGGATATTGGAGGACCGCATGATTCCATGTCCTAAGTGAAAAACCAATGGGGAAAATACTGATATGATCAATGAGTAAAACTTTAAAAGATACTTTTAGACGTGGTTCATATACATGTACACATACAAATTTTGCGAATGAAATGGGTGGTAACAAAACTCCATTTCAAATCGTACTAGTATAATCATGAAATTTTCTTAAAAGAACTTCTTAAATGATGGCTTAACAACTATTCCGATTGGATGAAAAGTTTGTTTGATTTTCTTTTTAAAAATGGCAGTTAATCTGAACTAAGCACTTGGGACTACTTTTCTCTGGACTGCGTTTTCCCCGTTCAAAATTTAGTTCTATTTTCAGCGGCGTTTCACCAAAGCATCGTAATTTACGTCGTACCTATTGACTTACTATGTGTGACTGTAAATGAAGAAAAAAAAAAGTTTTTGTTTTAGCAAAGGAGATGATGGTAATAATAAAAATACTAAAACATTAATCTTAACCCCCATAACAGCTGGAATGATAGCGCATATATTGTCTAGTATATGATAATTTTATCCAAGGGTCAATTCGAGTAATTTTGCCATGACGCAATTTTTCGGCTTGGCAAAACAATCCCAGAGATTACAATCTCCGCACTTCATTGATATTTGATATGACAAAAAAATTCCTGTCAAAATATTCTCACAAATTCAATTTCACATAACAACCGTGTTCCCAACTAATTCAATCATACTTATAATTGCACATTTTGCCTAGATTGGGCACCGATTGCAAGACATATTTTGGATTAAATCAGATTTTCATTGTAATGTGTCAATTCCATAGGGTGCCTTCAGAGGCAAGGAGCTATGGGCCGTGGCGCCAAATGCCCTAAGTGTGTTGTAGTTTTCCTATTTATGGCTTTCCAAAATTTAGACTGAAACAATTATTATATATATCATATTTGTCTCTTTCCTAAATCAACGGTGCACCATGCCAAAAACCAAATCAAAACGTAGCCAGATGGGGGAAAACAACACCTCTCCCTGGAACCCACAACACACGAGGACATCACCGGTGACAACCTACATCCATAATACCCATATCAAAGCAACAGGACACTCAGGCTCCTCCGCTGGCTCCTACCACAGCAAGCTTTTGAACCCACTAGTACTAGAACAGGATTACGGATATGGTTCATTTCAACTCCTTCCCGCTATTCATTCAGCCCTCAATCTAGCCCAGTACATTCCCCACAATAGGTACCGATATTTCTCCATCCTCTTCTATACCAACGGTGCCCGTATCGTCCGTGGTCATATAAAATGTCCACCTGTCCACCAAACACAAAATTCCAAAGCAGGCCCAGGCCAACAGCCATGGCCTCGAAACCCAGCTAGCCGGTTTCTTGATGCATTGGACATACCGGTATACTCATCTAAATATTCACATCACGTTTCTGCCAGGTTTTTAAAAAGCGGTATTTGTTTGCATACTCGGGCCCCAGAATTTTTCGTAATTTAAAAAACAAAATATCAACCGCTTCCGATCATGAGCTACTCCTTCGAAAATTCACAGTGAAGTTGCCACTCTACGAAATTATATAAAATCATTTATAATCGACTTCATTGTCGAACTAAAAAAATGTTTTAAGGGCCACCATCTCTTATGTAAAGACAGTATTTATTACTAAGAAAAAGAAAGATTTTTTTAGCGTTCTTTTTTGTTCGCTCGTGTATTGAACCAATCTAAACATTTTAGAGTATTCTTTTTTGTGCGCTCTGATATCGAACCCTGTGGGGTGTTCTTTGATATACATTTACCTACCAAGATCTCATACATACATGTGTACATCTTTCTTTCAAATTTGTGAAAGAAAAATGTTTGGTCATTATGGTCGAATAATTAGAATAACTTGTTCAAGCATTTCTGGTACATTAAAGGCCAAAGGTATGTAAATCTTTACGCACTTTGTCTTCTTATTTGTATGATAATAATTCTGATAGTTTGCCGAAATATTGCGATAATTACCACAATACGGCTTTGAAATTAGAGCCCCAATTTCAAAAAAGTATTTTAATTAGCTAATGAGTTCCACGTGGTACGTGACGTCAGATACGCCCGATCTTCGGCAACAGATAAAGTAAATAGTGTCAGATGTCTGTAAAAACTCAGCCTTATTCTCTCTGAACAACATTTATTTCGATTGTTGACAATTTTTCGAATCTTAAAATTCAATCGTTATCTATTATTAGACCACCAGTGCATTACGAATAGCGAAAACATCGTCTATAATATCGGTAATTGCGAGTAAATTGTTTTGAGCATTGGGCCGCTTTGTAAACAGTAATTGGTGAAGTTATTCCTTCTTACACCTGTAATTGGTGTATGTTTTTATAATAAATATGTGTCAATTATTATTCATTGTTTTGGATTAGACAAATATATGATACACATTACGCGTATATCGTTGACACCAGGCTTTCTGCCAATGATCGACAATATAAAAAAAGAAACAAAGAAGAATGAAAAAAAATTAAATCCAAAGTATAAATCAAGGTGCTTTATTAAAAAAAGCAATCACATTTATATATTTTTATATGTGAATATCCGATATAGCCAAGATTACAGATAGGCCTTAAGCCGGCGGAGAGAAGGCACGGCATACACATCTCATTGATGCATAGGTTAAACCGCATGAATCAATGAAATGTATACTGTGAGAATATTACATATTTATTATTGTTGTAAATACAAGTTCAATTTTTAATTATTATATATTATCATTATTTGTAAATGTGCGATTTGGAAATCAATAGGAACACGAACTCATTATTTGTTGTTATGCTATTAGTAGTGATCTGGAGTCAGTTGGACTGTGGCGATATTTCGTGAAATGGCCTGGACACAATAAACGCTGTAGGTCTAGTCGTGTTTAGCTTCTATATAAACACACCTCGCAATTAAACTGGATTGCTGTCCATCTGTATTTTTTTTCCTTTATTTTATTATTTTTTTTAACAGTACAAGGACAAAGGCCGACTGTTTTGTTTATTGTAAAGTCCTTGTGTCGACACTAACAAATTTCCTCGCACCTTCCTTCGAAAAAAGTTGAAAAAAATCAGACTGCGCGCCCTTATTCTTACGGCTAGTACACCGTAGCCGATACATAACACTCGAACGTAAATGCTATTTGCAATCTGTTAACGTAGTATATATTGCCTTTTTTGTCTATTAAATCGAATCTACTTATGATATGCTTGAGAGTTGTTTACATTCCAAAGGCGTATCTGACGTCACACACCATGGCGCGCAGAATACCGAGAAAAATATGCATATTGCCAAGATTTGAATTCATTGCTTTCAAACTTGAAAACTAAGCAAAATAATTTTATTTAAAAATACATCTGTAGTCATTTAGGCATACAGAGAAGTAATTTTTGCCTAAAAATTAATAAAGTTTAGAGAACATGGGATTATCGTAAACATGGGATATGTCCTTTAAAGTGTGTTGAATGCTTTGCGACCTGAGGTATTCCAATAATCAGATAAACATTTTTCAATCCTTTTTGTATTTGCAATAAATATAGTAAAAACTTACATTTATCTCAGTGTGCTTGTTTGCCCCTTGCCCTTGTGTGACCTGAAATAGAATATAATGAGTGTGACCCAAATTTGACATTTACACAACTAAAATTTTACATCAATATAATTTTGTATGTGTATAGCATCAGGTTCCTAGGATGAGTAAGCATCCCCTGTTCACCGGTCACACCTGCCGTGAGCCTATTGTATTGATCAGGTAAACGGAGCAATCTGCAGTCAAATCCGTGTACGGAAAAGGGTTTAACAATTGCTATGAAAGACACCAGGCAACAGTTCACCCAATGACGTGCCTTACTGGCAGACTAAATCGTTGTAACGACCATACAATTTACGAAATGCTGCCTTTTAATGTGACTGTTAAAACCTCTGTAACAACAACTTGTTTTTAAGTAGTCTGCCTCGATTCAAAAAATTATCATACGCAGAACAAGCTCTTGCATATCGAATAAGTTGAGAGACATACACACCATATGCAAGTGATAATGGAATATTGTTACATAAGTATTGGAATTTGACGACGGAGAAGCTGAACTTGTCCTGTTTTTCATAAAGTTGAGTTGTTAGTTTACCGTTAATAAAATATCCAAGTACAAAGCAGACTTAAATATGTCGTTGAAGCTTTATATAGAATAAGAAAGCAGCAGTCACACCTCACCGAGATAACGCCAAATGACGTCCAACAGATAAGAGAATTGTCAATTTATTCGTCTATGTTCCTTGTCCATATGTCCTGCAAAGTCTTGAATTATTAGACCCTTCAAGAATATCTCAAGATTCAGACAGAGTATCTATTTGTGAATGTAGGGCGGGGTCTATTCTTACCCAGCATTGCCAATAATGGAGGAAGGGTTGGGGGTCTTAAGCCTTCCACTTCGTACCCTTCCCTTCATCTTTCCCCAGTAATTGTAGACCTGTCAGCGAGGAGGATAAATCTAAAAACTATACCGACTTACAATTGATGAGTCATGTAACCGGTGTAAATCCGTTCGTCTAACGTTGAAAGAACGTTATTAATATTGCAGGTTTGCGTCCCACGTTCGTTTACCTGGTAATTGTTCGTTATTCCACCATTATTTCCTTGGTAAATGTCCAGTAATCGTTCAATTAATATTTTATACGCTTCATACACTGATCGAAGGAGCCACGAGCAAATACAAGAGCTACTCTCATTAACGGAGACCAAAGAACGGCATTATGTCACAATTATTTTATCTGTGAAATGTCCGTTTATGCTATCCGGTAAGGTGCGACTGTTCCTTTAGCTTTTCACTTACGAAATCCAGACATTGTAAACATGTATTTGCTTTATGTCATATTTCAGAGCCAGGAACATTTGTTCCAGCGAAAATATGATCGGCTTGGTAATATCATTTTGTGATTTACCGTCAATTAACACGAATCTCAACATGAATTCTGCACTTTAATTTCAAACTGTCTAAAATCGTAATATTGATCAAATTTGCAGATGCTTGACGTGTTTCATATCAATTGTTAGGCCAGTTTTTACATATCCTTTTTCACTAAGTATTACACCGTTTATCGGATCAAGATAAGGACTCAGGTGGATGCGATCGGTCAACAGGTGATTTCTATTCTTAAGCACCCGATCACACCTGTGGTGTTTCCAACTGCCAATGTTTACCCTCCTACTCTCAATTTTGTAATTTCATGGTATGAAGAGAATAATCAAGGTTTCATCATCATCATCATCATCATCATCAACATCATCATCACATCATCAATACATCATCATCATCATCACTATTTGTAGATTGTTCTTAAAGGTCATATGCAACGTTCGTTATCTGTCTATATTTTAATGATCTATTCTTAATATAAAATCAGAGTACCCTTAGTTATTCTTTGAGAAAAAAATCAGACCATATATCCTGTGTTTTGGAAAGATAAAACAGTTGATGAAGAATGTAATTTACACAATTTATCATACCTTAATTATGAGTTACCTCTCTTTAGAGAAAGCAAATGCAATGCACCTGTACATATACATACTGCAAAAACACTGTCAGTAGTTGTATGGTTATATTTTCATCATCATCAAATAATTCTGAAGGGATTGAATGATTTTGCGTTTTCTGTAACTCTTATTTTTATCATTGGAAGTCTTCCAATTTTTGGAGATAGAAATTTATTTTGTGAAATGTACGTTGCGCATGCCTTTAACAATAGAAATGTGTTTACCTGATTGTGAAATGCGTCTGGACATGGATTGTTGCAGTCTTCGCAATAAAGATTTACCCTCCTAACACACAATTGATTTTCTTCGACAACCTTTTGCACTATGATTTCATATTTTGTTAACACACCGTTTGTTACAGAGGGGTTTTGCCATGTAACATTTATAGAAGTAGATGACGCATTTTTGACTGTTAAATTGTTGACAGCATCAGGTCCTGAAAAAGCACGAAAAAGTATAATATTCTTTTACTGGGTATAAAATGCATTTATTCATCTGTATTATCTATATATAATTGGCAGGAATGGGAGAGGCTTCTCCAGTCACTGTTTACACATCTGAAACAGGTATTGCGATTTTCTAAATGTTTCATGTAATTATATATAGATATACAGATGAATAAATGCATTTTATACCCAGTAAAAGAATATTATACTTTTTCGTGCTTTTTCAGGACCTGATGCTGTCAACATTTAACAGTCAAAAATGCGTCATCTACTTCTATTAAATGTTTACATGGCAAAAACCCCTCTTTAACAAACGGTTGTGTTAACAAAATATGAAATTCATAGTGCAAAAGGTTGTCGAAAGAAAATCAATTGGTGTGTTAGGAGGGTAAATCTTTATTGCGAAGACTGCAACAATCCATGTCCAGACGCATTTCACAATCAGGGTAAACACATTTCTATTGTTAAAGGCATGCGCAACGTACATTTCACAAAATAAATTTCTATCTCCAAAAATTGAAGACTTCCAATGATAAAAATAGAGTTACAGAAAACGCAAACATCATTCAATCCCTTCAGAATTATTTGATGGATGATGAAAATATAACCATACAACTACTGACAGTGTTTTTGCAGTATGTATATGTACAGGTGCATTGCATTTGCTTTCTCTAAAGAGAGGTAACTCATAATTAAGGTATGATAATTGTGTTAAATTACATTCTTCATTCAAACTGTTTATCTTTCCAAAACACAGGATATATGGTCTGATTTTTTTCTCAAAGAATAACTAAGGGTACTCTGATTTTATATTAAGAATAGATCATTAAAATATTAGACAGATAACGAACGTTGCATATGACCTTTAAGAACAATCTACAATAGTGATGATGATGATGATGATGATGATGATGATGATGATGATGATGATGATGATGATGATGAACCTTGATTATTTCTCTTTCATACCATGAATTACCAAAATTGAGAGTAGGAGGGTAAACAATTGCAGTTGGAACACCACAGTGTGATCGGGTGCTTAAAGAATAGAAATCACCTGTGACCGATC
The DNA here is from genome assembly GCA_903981925.1 of Ostrea lurida. NCBI lineage: Eukaryota > Metazoa > Mollusca > Bivalvia > Ostreida > Ostreidae > Ostrea > Ostrea lurida. Next base: position 10,183 of record CAJDSM010011442.1, on the reverse strand, counting down.
GCATCCACCTGAGTCCTTTCTTGATCCGATAAACGGTTTTAATACTTAGTGAAAAAGGATATGTTAAAAACTGGCCTAACAATTGATATGAAAACACGTCAAGCATCTGCAAATTTGATCAATATTACGATTTTAGACAGTTTGGAAATTAAAGTGCAGAATTCATGTTGAGATTCGTGTTTAATTGACGGTAAATCAGCAAAATGATATACCAAGCCGATCATATTTTCGCTGGAACAAATGTTCCTGGCTCTGAAATATGACATAAAGCAAATACATGTTTACAATGTCTGGATTTCGTAAGTGAAAAGCTAAAGGAACAGTCGCACTTACCGGATTGCATAAAACGGACATTTCACAGATAAATAATTGTGACATAATGCCGTTCTTTGGTCTCCGTTAATGAGAGTAGCTCTTGTATTTGCTCGTTGGCTTCCTTCGATCAGTGTATGAAGCGGTATAAAAATATTAATTGAACGAATTACTGGACATTTACCAAGGAAATAATGGTGGAATAACGAACAATTACCAGGTAAACGAACGTGGGACGCAAACCTGCAATATTTAATAACGTTCTTTTCAACGTTAGCACGAACGGATTTACACCGGTTACATTGACTCATCAATTGTAAGTCGGTATAGTTTTTTAGATTTTTCCCTCGCTGACAGGTCTACAATTATAGGGAAAGATAAGGGAAGGGTACAGGGAAAGGTTATAAACCCCCACCTTCCTCCATTATTGGCAATGCTGGGTAAGAATAGACCCCGCCCTACATTCACAAATAGATACTCTGTCTGAATCTTGAGATATTCTTGAAGGGTCTAATAATTCAAGACTTTTGCAGGACATAATGGACAAGGAACATGACGAATAAATTGACAATTCTCTTATCGTTATGGACGTCATTTGGCGTATCTCGGTGAGTGTGACTGCTGCTTTCTTATTTCTATATAAAGCTTCAACGACATATTTAAGTCTGCTTTGTACTTGGATATTTTATTAACGGTAAACTAACAACTCAACTTTATGAAAAACAGGACAAGTTCAGCTTTCTCGTCGTCAAATTCCAATACTTATGTAACAATATTCCATTATCACTTGCATATGGTGTGTATGTCTCTCAACTTATCGATATGCAAAGAGCTTGTTCTGCGTATTGATAATTTTTTGAATCGAGGCAGGACTACTTTAAAAACAAGTTGTTGTTACAGAGGTTTTAACAGTCACATTAAAAGGCAGCATTTTCGTAAATGTATGGTCGTTACAAACGATTTAGTCTGCCAGTAAGGCAACGTCATTGGGTGAACTGTTGCCTGGTGTCTTTCATAGCAATTGGTTAAACCCTTTTCCGTACACGGATTTTGACTGCAGATTGCTCCGTTTACTGATTCAATACAATAGGCTCACGGCAGGTGAACCGGTGAACAGGGATGCTTACTCATCCTAGGAACCTGATGCTATTACACATACAAAATTATATTGATGTAAAATTTTAGTTGTGTAAATGTCAAATTTGGGTCACACTCATTATATTTCTATTTCAGTCACACAAGGGCAAGGGGCCAAACAAGGCACACTGAGATAAATGTAAGTTTTTACTATATTTTATTGCAAATACAAAAGGATTGAAAAATGTTTATCTGATTATTGGAATACCTTCAGGTTCGCAAGCATTCAACACACTTTAAAGGACATATCCCATGTTTCTAAAACTTTATTTAATTTTTAGGGCAAAATTACTTCTCTGTATGCCTAAATGGACTACAGATGTATTTTTAAAAATTATTTTTGCTTAGTTTTCAAGTTGAAAGCATATGAATTCAAATCTTGCAATATGCATACTTTTTCTCGGTATTCTGCGCGCCATGGTGTGTGACGTCAGATACGCCTTTGGAATGTAAACAACTCTCAAGCATCATAAGTAGATTCGATTTAATAGACAAAAAGGCAATTATCACGTTAACAGATTGCAAATAGCATTACGTTCGAGTGTATGTATCGGCTACGGTGTTGTAACTAGCCGTAAGAAAAGGGCCGGCAGTCTGATTTTTTTCAACTTTTTCGAAGGAAGGTGCGAGGAAATTTTTGTGTCGACACAAGGACTTTACAATAAACAAAACAGTCGGCCTTTGTCCTTGGTACTGTTAAAAAAAAATAATAAAATAAAGGAAAACATAAACGAGATGGACAAGCAATCCAGTTTAATTGCGAGGAGGTGTTTATATAGAAGCTTAACACGACTAGACCTACAGCGTTTATTGTGTCCAGGCCATTTCACGAAAATACTCGCCACAGTCCAACTGGACCTGACATAATAGCATTAACAACAAATAATTGAGGTTCGTGTTCCTATTGATTTCCAAATCGCACATTTTACAAAATATGATAATTATAATAATTAAAAATTGAACTTGTATTTACAAAATATAAATATGTAATATTTCCTCAGTATACATTTCATTGATTCATGCGGTTAACCATGGCATCAATGAGATCTATTGCCGTGCTCTCCGCCGGCTTAGGGCCTATACTTGCAATCGGTATCATCACATATAAAAATATATAAATGTGATTGCTTTTTTTAAATAAAGCACTTGATTTATACTTTGGATTTAATTTTTTTTTTCATTTCTTCTTTGTTCTTTTTTTATATTGTCGATCATTGGCAGAAAGCCTGTTGTCAACGATATACGCGTAATGTCGTATCATAATTGTCTAATCCAACAATGAATAATAATTGCACAATTTATTATAAAAACAACAACCAATTACAGGTGTAGAAGGAATAAACTTCACCAATTACTGTTTACAAAGCGCCCATGTCAAAACAATTTACTCGCAATTACCGATATTAAGACGATGTTTCGCTATTCGTATGCACTGGTGGCTAAACATGATACGATTTGAATTTTAAGATTCGAAAAATTTGTCAACATCGAAAATAAATTGTTGTTCAGAGGAAGAATAAGGCCTGAGTTTTATCAGACATCTGACACTATTACTTTATCTGTTGTCGAAGATCGGGCGATATCTGATCGTCACGTACCACGTGACTATCTAGCTAATTAAAAATTACTTTTTGAAATTGGGGCTTAATTTCAAAGCCGATATTGTGGCTTTAATTATCGCAATATTTCGGCAAACTATCAGAATTATTATCATACAAATAAGAAGACAAAAATGCGTTAAAAAATTTTACATACTTTGAAAACTGCGATATGTCCTTTAATGTACCAGAAATGCTGAACAAGTTTTCTAATTATTTCGACCATTAATGACCAAACATTTTTCTTTCACAAATTTTGAAAGAAAGATGATACACATGTATGTATGAAGTCTTGCGTAGGTAAATGTATATCAAAGACACCCCACAGGGTTTCGATATCAGAGGCGCAAAAAAGAATACTTCTAAAATGTTTAGATTGGTTCAATACACGAGCGAGACAAAAAAGAACGCTAAAAAAATCTTTCTTTTTCTTAGTAATAAATACTGTCTTTTACATAAGAGATGGTGGCCCTTAAAACATTTTTTTAGTTCGACAATGAAGTCGATTATAAATGATTTTATATAATTTCGTAGAGTGGCAACTTCACTGTGATTTTCGAAGGAGTAGCTCATGATCGGAAGCGGTTTGATATTTTGTTTTTTAAAGTTACGAAAAATTCTGGGGCCCGAGTATGCAAACAAATACCGCTTTTTAAAAACCTGCAGAAGAAACGTGATGTGAATATTTAGATTGAGTATACCGGTATGTCCAAATGCATCAAGAAACCGGCTAGTGGGTTTCAGAGGCCATGGCTGTTGGCCTGGGCCTGCTTTGGAATTTTGTGTTTGTGGACAGGTGACATTTTATATGACCACGGGACGATACGGGCACCGTTGGTATAGAAGAGGATGGAGAAATATCGGTACTTATTGTGGGAATGTACTGGGCTGTATGATTGAGGGCTGAATGAATACGGAAGGAGTTGAAATGAACCCATATCCGTAATTCTGTTCTAGTACTATGTAGGGTTTCAAAAGCTTGCTGTGGTAGGAGCCGCGGAGGAGCCCTGAGTGTCCTGTTGCTTTGATATGGGTATTATGGATGTAGGTTGTCACCGGTGATGTCCTCGTGTGTTGTGGGTTCCAGGGAAGAAGGTGTTTGTTTTCCCCATCTGCTACGTTTTTGATTTGGTTTTTGGCATGGTGCACCGTTTGATTTAGGAAAGAGACAAATATTGATATATATAATAACTGTTTCAGTCTAAATTTGGAAAGCCATAAATAGGAAAAACTTACAACACACTTAGGGCATTTGGCGCCCGGCCCATAGTCCTTGCCTCTGAAGGCACCCTATGGAGATTGACCACATTACATGAAAAATCTTGATTTAATCCAAAATATGTTCTTGCAATCGGTTGCCCAATCTAGGCAAAATGTGCAATTATAAGTATGATTTGAATTAGTTTTTGGGAACACGGTTGTTATTGTGAAATTGAATTTGTGAGAAATTTTGACAGGGTAATTTTTTTGTCATATCAATATCAATGAAGTGCGGAGATTGTAACTCTGGGATTGTTTTTGCCAAGCCGAAAAAAATTGCGTCATGGGACAAAATTACTCGAAGTTGACCCTTGGATAAAATTATCATATACTAGACAATATATGCGCTATCATCCAGCTGTTATGGGGTTAAAGATTAATGTTTTAGTATTTTTATTATTTACCATCATCTCCTTTGCTAAAACAAAAACTTTTTTTTCTTCATTTACCAGTCACCACATAGTAAGTCAATAGTGTACAGACGTAAATTACGATGCTTTGGTGAAACGCCGCTGAAAATAGAACTTAAATTTTTTGAACGGGGAAAACGCAGTCCAGAGAAAAGTAGTCCCAAGTGCTTTAGTTCAGATTAACTGCCATTTTTAAAAAGAAAATCAAACAAACTTTTTCATCCAATCGGGGAATAGTTGTTAAGCCATCATTTTTAAGAAGTTCTTTTAAGAAAATTTCATGATTATACTAGTACGATTTTGAAATGGAGTTTTGTTACCAACCCTTTCATTCGCAAAAAATTTGTATGTGTACATGTATATGAACCACGTCTAAAATATCTTTTTTAAAGTTTTTACTCATTGATCATATCCAGTATTTCCCCATTGGTTTTTCACTTAGGGACATGGAATCATGCGGTCCTCCCAATATCCACTAACTTTTAGTGTTAGCAACAACTTGCTGCAGTACCATGTGACTGGATTTAGAAATATTTACGATTATCGTATTACAGTACGAGGATATTACTTGTTAAATCAAAAGGGGTGGGACTTCCAGTCAGCAAATAAAAACCTCCGCAGACAGTAAGTAACAGTATCAATTTGTAATTTGAACAGAACTCTGATATATTGGTACCACGGAATGATATATACATTTTTTATCCATTGTGTGACAATATCTTTAAAGCTAACTATTTTTTTTTTCAGAACCATCGACTCCGGGACAACCGAAATAACCAAAATAGAACAATATCATCTATATCTTTCGTATATGAGAAACCGAGTCATGAAAATGCGATATATTTACACACCAAGAGATCGCATATTCATAAAGCCACATAATGTGTGCACCTGGGGAGGCAGAAACATATGTCAGTGTCACCAAGACAACTGCCTACAAGACATAAAGGAACAAGACAACTTGTTCACAGGCATTCTCTTAGACGGACTTCAACCTTTCTGGAACTATGACATTAAAGTTAGGGTCAAGACATACGCAGGATACAGCAATTTCAAGTAATGTACAACGGATACAAACACTTACCGACAGGTAGGAAGTATTTCTTAACAGGTATCAGAACTGTTTATCCATTATATTCTCCTTTTGAGGTCAAGTGATTTTAAACCATAAAACTTACGAGTGCCGAATCACATCCATTAGAAATTTACAATAATTTCAAGTTACAGAAACTGGTTTAATAGTTTTATGAAACATTTTTATTGTCCTCAAATAATTATATAATTCAGGTAATCAATATTGTAGATGTAACAAGGATCGTTCAAGGACCCAAAATATGTAGAAACAAAATTATGTGGTAAAAGAATTCTGCGAAAAATTTTATAGTACATATGGCCTTTTTACATAGTTTACTTTTTTCTGCATAAAACACAGCTACTTCTAAAATCAAATTGGCTCTAGGAATCATAATTGGAGATTCTTGTGTAAATGACGCTCACCATGATAGTGAAACGGTCTTGATGATATGAGCTGATTTTTATACCTTTTAAAATAATTTGAATTTGACGAACCCTATGTGTGATTCTACCTTTAACTAAAAGCGATTCATTAAATATAAACGTTCGTTGTTGTATAAATCTTTTTCGTTTCTGTTTAACATGAATTTCATAAATGATTTTTTTCTAAAAGAACCATAAGATGATGAATTTCAAATGAATTTAACGTCTACGTTTCCACTACTTTTATCCATACTTACACACTTGTACCTATTACATCATAACAATATGTGTTTTAAATCAACTACATACATACCACACCATAAGCACATACGCACCACATAACCACACAGATGTCATTACCTAGATATGGAAAAAATAATATAACGTTCACATATTTTCATTTATTATACTTCTGTAAAGAATGTTTTCAGTATTATAGCGCATATCAGGCACTAATAAAATACCGCTAACGTTAACTCCTAGTTCGTGAATACAATCAAATACTGAATTATTCCCAGAAGAATAGTTTGTTGACTATCATTAGCCCTGATGTCTCGTCATAATTTCACTGCACCTTCTGACGCGACGTCTTGATTCCGTGTAAATTGATTGGTTGAAGCGGATCTTTCAAGCGCTACAAGAATCAACACTACGAAGTTCCACCTAACAACACTATATGGTCGTCTCGAAACGCGCTATTTTTACGACAGTACGAGGAAAGGTCATTTGCTGCGCACTTCTGTCTTGACTACATAGATAAGATAGAATAGAAACAAACAAAATGTGAAAGTGGCTTTCTTGGGACTATTTAGTTGGAAAGATCTCTTC
>CAJDSM010011441.1:56405-84607 GCA_903981925.1 Ostrea lurida | reverse complement strand
TAAGTAAACCAATGAAACTTGACGCCTACAAAACAGAATCGCAACATAATAACCCATAGAACCACCCTACAAAAACAAATCAACATAAGAACCACGAGAAACCAACCCAACAAAACCAAATCAAATATAATAACCAATGAAACCAAACCCAACAAAACAAATCCAAACAAATAAACCAACGAGAACCAACCAACAAAACCAATCAAAATATAAGAACCCAATGAAACCACCCAACAAAACAAAATCAGAAATAATAACCAATGAAACCCAACCATACAAACTAAACCAAGCAAACATAACGAAACAAACCAAGCATGCAAAACTTTTCAATATAAATGAGAAGCTTGGATAACTACTGTCTAAATCGTTTCCCTGGAATTGTTAGACCAGAGAGGAAACCTATAATTTTCCTCATGTAAAATTTTAACCTTTAGATTTTTACCCACTCTAGCTAAACTATATACAACATCTACTATCATTGCTTTGGCAGAAATAATTTGTTGAAAACTTGCACCGTTTAATTTTGACCATTTCAGCAGGACCAATTTTGAACCGGTAACCCTTCGACCTACTCCTTTAATGTGAAGATTTCATTACCTTCACAAAAGATCTGTTAGACTCAGAAAACCTTAACAACAAGGAAACGGCCATACAAAAATAAAAATTAGAATTCTGCTGCACAGATGTACACCCAACAGGATGCACTAAGGAAACAGACTATGACATTAAAATATTTGTGGCAAGTCTATTCATTTTCATCTTTTGGCACACAATATGAGCATTATACTATAATGGGTGATTCATTGTATATTGAAAACTAACTCTGCAGTTTAGTAGCTAGTCCCATAACCGTTAGTATCACCATTGTTTTTCGTTCCATCACCTCTAAACCATGAAAAAAAGTGTGCTTCACTAATCTGTAGTGAAAGTAATATGAATTCAATCTTAGGAGGCATAACACATTTGATATTTTCAACATAGACGGTACATCCATGTTGGAAGAAGAAAACTGACATTTTTCTTATGGTTTTACAGGATGAAGCTGTAATCTCATAATTTCCAACTTAGGGAGTAAAGTCTTCCGGAAGACATGTGTCGCCGCCTATTCTAATCATTGGAAATTTAAGTATCATCATGGCAAAAAAGTATATATTATTATATGTTTTTTCAAGATATTCATTCTGTTCAGTTTACCAGATGGACAATGCATATCCTAACATGATGATTAGATGAAATATGAGACTATTTGAGAACCATTGTGAGTTTGTGAGATCTATTCTGAATAAAGACAAATTGTTTATGTCAAAAAAATTAAAGTTGCGTCCAAACAGGAAGTTAATCGGCAGATTGGAAACTGCGTTACACGATACCAGTTGCTCCTACTGATGCTCTTGCCAAATACAGAAGTAGCCTATGGGTTTCTGAGAAAAACTGACAGAAATTTTGTAGACCCAACGGCGCAAAGCTAAAGTATCCCTATATGTCGCCCCGCTAACGCAGCAGGCGACACCAACAACGCAGTTTCTATATATATATCCCATTAAAATTTATTTGTACAGAAGTGACGAAAATGCAACGGACCAAGACTGGGATTCGAACCGGGCCCCTGGAATCTCTAGTCAGGGATTATACCAACTGAGCATCTGGCCACCGGAGATCAAACCCGGCTGACCGCTACACTCCTTCCTCCTAATTGCCTTCGTCCCTGAAGACCACAACATCAGGACTTTCACCTGCAATTCCAGGGAGGTCATAGCACCAAATGTAACAGAAAGTGAGAAAATGTAACAGACCAGACTGGGATTTCGAACCTGGGCCCCTGAATCCGCTAGTCAGTGTTATACCAACTGAAGCATATCTGGCCCACCGGAGATCAAAACCCGGCTGACCCTACACTCCCTCCCTCCTAATTGCCTTCTCCCTGAAGGACACACAACTACAGGACATTTTCACCATGCGCAATTCCAGGAGGTCATAGCCCAAAGTAAACAGAAGTGAGAAAAGTAACACCAGACTGGGATTCGAACCTGGCCCCTGAATCTCTAGTCAGGTGTATACCAACTAACTTAATCTGGCCACCGAGATCACCCGGCATACCGCATACACTCCTCCCTCACCCAGGCTGCACGCTGGGTAAAAAAAGTGTAGCACTTTTTGTCAAATAATAGTTTTGCGTTGGGAAATACTATCTTTCGCACAGAAGAGTCCACGTTTATCTTTTCACTTGAAAATGACCTTTAAAACCAAATGTTTTACAATATCATAAAATAAAGCAACACTGCTGATTAAAGATTCATATGAATTTTGAAGTCAATTCCTCTTTCTCATGTTATCTTATTTATCATCACACAAAGAAAAATGTCATACCATAATATCTATAAGGTAATTATTACGTTTTGGACATTATCTTCGATTCAACCGTGTTAATTAAATGTGTGGTCATCAGGTAAAATCATTTATCTGATAGTTTGCCATATGCACATATACTTCTTAGAAAGCAATCAATCTATAATTGGAGACATACGGACTGTTTTTTTCTTTATTTTATTAAAAAGTGACAACAAGTGATCTAGTAATATCATCACTAAAATGGAAAATAAATTCAAGGAACAATTCTATAACTTCATTTACACTGCTAAGAATTATTTTGTTGTATCGTACAATTCTCGAGATTTTTCCGTTCGCAATAACTTTGCATCCTTACAGATTGATCTTAGGACAGATTTATCATTTCCACATGACTACATACATCTTCACCAAATCCAATTGAATCAAAGTTTATCATAATCAAAATCTCGGCGAAAAACGAAAGTCTTTCTCATCAGTTGTATCGAAAAATATCGACAGGCGCGCGCATTGTTTGTTTACACATTTACATGGCGCCAATCAAATTTAAAAGCTTTTTAACTTGGAAATCCCCAATACCGAAATAAACTGAATGGCGTTGTCACGATTAACATTTTTTTAAAATTCGCACATTAATTAGGCATTGTGTGATTTCATTACACCTGAAAAATTGGCTTTCGCCAATTGCAGAATTTCTTAGCCATTTTGACGATTCTTTCGCCAATCGGAAAATGGCGACGCAGCGTGAGGAGCCATGCCTCCTAAAATTGCCTTCGGTCCCTGAGACACGCAACTCAGGACTTTCACCATGCAATTCAGGGGAGGTCATGCACCAAACTGTTTTAACAGAAGGGAGAAAATGTAACGGACCCAGACCCGGTTCGAACCTGGGCCCCTGAATCTCTAGTCAGTGCATATGACCAACATGAGATATCGGGACCACCGGAGATCGAACCCGGCTGACCGCTACACTTTTTTTAATTAGTTTGTTATACCACCTTAACAGGTAATATTCAGAGAATATCCAGTCACTCTCAACTTAGAACAATGATACCACTCCAAGATCTTCAGAAGTCTTGGGTCTTCTACCTCCAAGTTTCATCTTTACAAAAAAGGAAATGATGAATTTCATTGGACCTTCTTCCCAGCTAAGTTTTACAAGCGAGTTTTGACTATTTGTCAAACTGTATACAAAATGGGTTTTAATACTCATTTCATAGCCTCAAACATATGTGCATTAGCCAATCAAAATGCAATTACAAAACAGTTGCATTAGAACTGCTAAAAACAGACAATAACATATTACATTATTTTGATGATCATTGTTTTTTGGTTTCAACAAGCATTTTAATTTTTAAGTCCTGTAGATATGCTAAAAATGAAAAAAAAACAAAAAACAACAAAAAAACAACTAATGAAATGTGTGTTGGGGGGATGGGTATAATAGGTGACAGTGGATGGCCATGGTATGTGTGTGAGTTGTATGTTTTATCATGAATCAATCATGTCTTCAGAAAGAGCATATTTCATTCCACAGAAGATATAATCATATAAAGACCTTGCAGACAATCAAACTTAGTTAACAAAAAATGTCTAAAGACACTATTATAATATATGATCCCCTCTATTGTACCAGTGACCTCATTTATCCCACTAGTACCGTATTTATTTCAGTATAAAGTTGGGCACCAGTATTCCTTGTGAATTTTACACTACTAAGTACATACGTATGGTGACGGTGTTGATTTCCTTTCACTGAATGCCTACCTTTCAGTATGCGAGCAGCCATCTTGTTCATTTCCATGGCGTTGTCCACACAGTAATACTGTTTAACAGACTGAGGCCAGACGCTGTTGGTTGCCCTTCAAAAATTAACAGAATTCTGATGTAGTCAATATTCACTTCAAAAGACAATTATCTACAAATATATGCATCTCCATTCTGAGTGAAGGTGAAAGCTTGTTTATATCTTGCTGAATTCATTTTGAAAACTTTGAAATATTGCAGTTTTTTGTTTCCGAGATTTTTAAAGTAGCTCAATCTTGACTAGGGGGTGGGTGGTTTACCATTTAGATACACTCAAAATATTTTGTCAACAAGTATTTTTCACATTCTTACTACAGACAAAGAAGGTAATCAGGAAAAGGTATCTCCAGAAATACCTTGATTATCTCTCATAACTATTTCTCCATTATCTTTTCTTGAAAATGGACAGGGCCCTTTATTTGAACAAACTTGAAATTCCCTTACCTAAAAATAGTTTTTGGCAAGTTTGATTTAAAATGACCTTGTGATTTATGAAAAAGAGTACAGCCCTTCATTTGAACAAACTTAAGAATCCCCTTCCATAACATTTAGTAACATCTATTAATTCTTCAAAATAATCATATCTTTTTTGATGAAGTGTGCCCTTCAGTCAAACTTTACCCAGAGATGATTTTGTGCAACTTTTGGATGGAGTTCGTTCAGGAGTTTTTGAACTGATATCAATTTAATTTGTGGAAAGTTACTGATAGTGCTAACAAATGATGGACAAAGTTTGAGTTTGAAGAACAGCTCACTTTTAACGTTAGCTGAATTGCATTTAAATTTACAAAATATACCACAAAATTCACATCAATCATAAATTGGATTAAGGGAGATAACTTTTGATGTCTTTGAACCTGACACACCACCATCCTTGATGTCTTACCATACAGCAGATCCGATTCCCGAGCCCATGTTTAACACAGTCTCTGGCACAAAGTCGGGATCTCGCTTCTTAATCTGCACCGAAAAAAAATAATGGTCAAAATACACTGAGACCAGCCTTATCAGATCATACTGACATGGAATTCTACTCCTCAGTGCCGTGAAATTAAATTTGTTCAATAAACAAATGAACAATAAAACATGTCTGCACAAGGCAAATAGATTTTTTTTTTTTAAAAAACCCACATTATTTTAACAAGAGGCCCATGGGCCAATCGCTCACCTGAGTGACCTTGGGCCCTCGCACTCAATCAGGAACGCTTTAAGGTAAATGTTGTCTTTTGGTCTTGAGAATTTTTAATATATATCTTCAAATGTAAAACTTTTGATCCCTATTGTGCCCCACCATACCCTGCGGGGTCATGATTTGTACAAACTGGGAATTTCCACTTTAGCAAGCTTTCTATATAGAATCTCAGCTTTTCCTGATCAGTGGTTCGTTGAGAAGAAAGATTTTTTAAAGATTTCCCCATTAAATAATTATGTGGGTAAAACTTTGATCTCCCTATTGCAGGGCCCACTCGTACCCCGGGGTGTCATGATTTGGACAAACTGGAATCTCCTCATATATTCAGGAAGCTTTCATATAAATTTCAGCTTTTTCTAGCCCAGTGGTTTTTGAGAAGAAGATTTGTTTTAAACAATATTTCCTATATCAATACATATGTAAAACTTTTGATCCTAGTTGTGGCCCCATCGACCCCCGGGGTCTTCAGATATGACAACTTAAAAACTCCTCTATATCAGAAGCTTCCATATAAATTTCAGCTTTCCTAGCCCAGTGTGTTCTTGAGAAGAAGATTTTTAAAAAGATTTTCCCTATATAATCAATGTAAAACTTTGACTCCCCTATTGTGGCCCCATCGTACCCTGAGGTCATGAGTTGAAAACAAACTGAAATTCTCTCTATAATCAGAAAGCTCCATATAAATTTTCAGCTTTCCTGGCCCAGTGGTTCTGAGAAGAAGATTTAAAAAAGAAAATTCTAATATAATCATCTATGTAAAACATTGATCCCCTATTGTGGCCCCATCGTACCCGAGGGTCATGATTTGAACAAACTTGAATCTCCTCTATATCAGGAAGCTTCGCAATAAAATTTCAGATTTCCTTTGGCCCAGCTGAGTTTCTTGAGAAGAAGATTTTTAAGATTTTCCTATATAATCATATGTAAACTTTGATCCCCTTTGTGTCCCCACGTACCCCGGGGGGGCAATGATTTAAAAACAAACTTTGATCTCCTCTTATCAGGAGCTTCCATATAAAATTTCAGCTTTCCTGCGCCCAGTGGTTCTTGAGCAAGAAATATTTAAAGAATTTCCCCTATATCAATAATTGTAAAACTTTGATCATCCTATTGTGGCCCCATCAGTACCCCCGGGGTCATGATTTGAACAAACTTGACATCTCCTCGTTATATCAGGAAGCCTTCCATATAAATCTTCAGCTTTCCTGGGCCCAGTGGTTCTTAAGAAGAAAGATTTTTAAAGACACCACCCTATATTTTGCATTTTCGTGATTATCTCCCTTTGAAAGGGGCCTGGTACCTTCATTTGAACACAACTTGCAAGCCCTTTACCCAAGGATGAGTGTCACCAAGTTTGGTTGAATTTGCACAGCGGTCTTGAGAAGAAGTCGAAAATGTGAAAAGTTTAACGGACAGACCGAAGACAGACAGACAGACGGATCGACGACGGGAGACGACGGACAGACGAAGGACAAAAGCGATCAGAATAGCTCACTTGAAACCTTCGGTTCAGGTGAGCTAAAAACAGTTGGAATTCAATTTTAAATATGAATATCATTCAGAGTTTCATGCTAAACTATTTTCATAGGAATTTCACCAACTTTCTGATTTCACAGCAAACCAATCTCATAAATCAGACAATTTACTCTGCATGTAACATTCTGTGACATTCTGTGACAATGATAAAGTGTGAACCCCTACCTCTGACAGACATTGGTTTAGAATGCTGTAATTTGGGATCATCCTGGCATGTGTGTATTTCAGAGCAAACTCCGAGTCATATCTGTAAAGACAGCATTATACACTATATCATGACAGTAGTAGAGAATGTTCTCCAACTTTGATTTTGTTGGATTGGTATTAGAACAGAATAAGTTTTATCTAAAGTCAGTATTGAAAAAAGAATATACAAATCTGACATATTAAATCCTAGAATTAACCATTCAAAGGTTATGACCAAGACCAAGGTTTAAGTTTTTGTGGGTAGAGAAACAGACAAACAAACCAAAACCTATCTGCCCCCCAAAATCCTTGGTGATGGGGGGGGGGGGGGGGGGCATAAATAGGACATCAAAGAGACCTGTAACTCAACATTTCTGTCAGGACTTACGTTATAGGTTTGTTGTGGTGTGTGGTTCGTCGTAATTCTCGTTTGATATTATCCAATATGTTCAACCGTATCTGCAACAGCTCCTTTTCATCTCTTTCAGTCAGTGAATCTTTGATGACTAGAGCTAAGAAAAGAAAACAAAAGATATATATATATATATATGTATTCAATCTGTGTATCATTGTAACAGTTGTAATCATCTCACTGAACAACAACAACAATGTCAGGATTAGTGCAACATATTTGGATGAACAACAAGCATTTTACATGCTAAAATCACTCATTCGGGTGTAGGCATAATTTGTACAAGGTAACCCAGTAATATTAGATTTCTTTGAACTTGTAATGTGATTATTTTCAATTACACAGAACTCATATTCCATTGATAACTTGTTATCAATGACTTTCATTTGGTGATCTTGGGTTCCAGTTCTTTGACTTTAGATGCCAGAGCTAAATCACTGACATGCTAATGGGCCTAGCAGAATCAGCGGGGAACAAAGGCCCCAATTGAGCATAATCCTCAATCCTCAAACTTTGTCCGTTGTTTGACCAACAACCTCTGTATGATCTTGAGTTCCAGTTCTTTGGCTATAGTTGCCAGCGCGAGCTACCCTCTAACTTTGCCATTTTGACTGCAACTTCTGTATGATCTTGGGTTCCAGTTCTTGGCTTAGTTGTCAGTGCTGGCACCTACCCTTAAACTTGTCCGGTTGTTTGATTGACACCTCTGTATGATCTTGGGTTCCAGTTCTTGCTTAGTGTCATGCTGCACCTACCCTCCAACTTTGTCCGTTGTTTGACTGACACTTCTTTATGATTTGGGTTCCAGTTCTTTGGCTTTAGTTGTCAGTGCTGTGACCGTCTCTGGCAATCTTCGGGCCATCAGCTGTTTGTTTAGTTTCATTCCATCTTCATTCAGTGTTGTGCATGCAGAATCTAGAAAAAATTGTGATTTTCTCATTATACGAGGGTTGTCCGTAAAGTTCGTGGACAAGCCTTAATTTATATAAAAGTACGTTATAAGATATTTATCATTAGCATATTTATAATCCTTTACTATATGTGAATTATAAATGCAAAATTTTGTCCAATTTTATATGTTATATTAAAAGTATGACTTCGTTATTAGACGTGGGATGGTGGACCCGGGAGCACGGCAAAATTTTTTATGAAAAAAGTTGTTTATCGTTTTCACATAGTTCATTTGTGTTTTGTAAAATTCGCGAAGATTGAGATGATTTTTAACATCCATGGTGTTTCCCAAGAGTTTCAAATTGTCAAAAGCTGCAAAATTTCTTGAACGTTCAAAGTATCGAAATAGCAGAGAAATCGAGTTTGGATCTATTTAGACAGTTTCGTCAATTGTTCGATAAAAATATGACGTTTTCGGAAAAAAGGTGGAGCAGAGAGCAGCGATAATTTTGGTCGATATCGGAAATAACACCCCAAATAGACCCATGAATTCCGTAAAACATTCGGGATAAACATTGTAATGTGGGGTCGATCATTAGTGTTTAAGCGATTATAAAATATCTTTTTGGACGGAAGGACAGTTTCCGGGATGAACATGCGTGAAGGAAGACCATCTTTCCGAGATTGCAGTGCTGTGAAAAATGAACTTCGTGACGTGATTGACAGTGGAACGGGACTAACCAGTTCGCTGAAATTGCTGTAGAAATGTGAGAATATCAAAGATCTTCGGTCCATGAAATTTTATCCCATTGATCTATATATGAAATTACGTTATGAAACCAGAAACAGTTTGTACACATTTTCATCACTGGTTAAATGCTAGATAAGAAATGTTGCTTGTTGAGCTTAACGGTGACTGCCGTTGAGAAAAGTAATTGTCTTTAGCGTTTGACGTTGCATAACGTCAAGTATTTTCCATTGTATTAGCTCCGGTAACGTGAGTTTGTGTCTTTTTTGTGTTTGATAGAATTATAACTAAATGTGCTTTGTTTGTAATGAAATTTTGCATATTAATAAGATAAAAACATGAATTTATAACGAAAATGTTAGTATTTCCATATACTTATCATGTTTGGTCAGTTTTTTATCAAGGTTTGTCCACGAACTTTACGGACAACCCTCGTAGTATATACAATTACTATCATAAATATAAAAAAAATCTTACTTTAATATGTAGCACATGTACATATTACACATAACCCTTGTGCCTCATGTCAAAGTAAAAGTGATCAGCTAATACACTCGCTGGACAATAGATATATACTCAAGTGTCCCTCAAGTTTGATAATCAAAGCTCACTACAAACAACTGGTAAAACAAAATTCTAAATCTGGAAACCACTCCCCCTGGGTTCAATTTGATTAGATAGTACACATGTACATGTAGTACTTGCAAGTAAAAGAACTATATAGTCAGAGGAATCTAGAATGAGTATGCCATCCAGTTTTAGGACAAATTATAATTTTGGTATTAACTGGTGACCAGTTAATAACAATGACTTTGATAATTGAAGCAAGCTATTTTATACACTACAATATTAAGGACCTGAATGGAAACTAAACTAAATTTATTCACTAATTATCAATAAATTCATCCCTAATTATCTTGTATGTTTACAAAAGCAATACAATATTTATCATAACACTGTTTGATATTTCATATACATTGTATATCAGTTTGATATTCTAGTCATACCTTTGTATATTATATCCAGTGCCTTCTCCATTATCTTGGGGATTTCAATGACATTTCTTGGCCTCATGATGCCTGGGTGTTTTTTGAATTTGAAGCCATTTTCTGTCACTGGGATTCTCTGCATTGCAGCTGGGTCTACCCTGGCCTGGTACGGGAGTGGCTGGGGGGTGCCCAGAATGATGGGCTTATCCGGCTTACTGTTATTATCCTGTTCCTCTAAGAAATGTCTTGACAATTCACTGAATGGATCTTCTTCAGTGGTTTCCTCTTTTGATGTGATGAAGTCATTTCGAATTTCATTGACTGTTCTATGTTCACTACGTCTTATCTGAAAAGATATCTAATTGCTAAGAAATTCCCTTAATGTCAATATTCATGTTACAGATACACTATACAGATGGTCTGACATGTAGAAGGCAATTTCTAAGTGAGGAAGGGGACATACATTGTCATACATGCCAACTTTCCTTAGGCAGGGATTCTCCCGATGTTGACCACCTCTGAAAAAAACGCCATTTCCCGCTTTCCCGATCGGGAAAGCAAAAACCCCCAGAAATCCCGATTTTGTAAAAATACCCACGATTTACGACAACACGACCCCGATTTCCACCCTGAATTTTAAAATCCTGCGCTATTTCTTTGTGGCCAGCAATCAGAAATCAGGAGCATAAGGCCGCCATTAATATTTACATTCGATACACGTGCCGTGGATGTGTATTGTACCTGCTTAACTTATTGGAACTATTAATCGCATATAATCGGGAAGATGGACTTTCAAATGGCAAATTCTGTGAGTGAATGACTACGATGATAGTCAAACAGTATGGACACTAGAAGACTCGATATTCGGGAATGACCGATAGCTAGGTACGTCATATCATGTTATACATTAAAAATTGGTAGGGGACCTATGCAATAACAGACTTATGACGATCTTCGAACATATCTGCTTCATTAGTCTGTAAGCTTTTTTTTTTAAATTAAAAAAATTGGCAATTACGAATTAGCCTAAGTTTACAGTAGAAAAATATTTTATGAATTTTCGTAATTATTTCAGATGTCATAGTGTCCAATAATTTGGTTCACGAAGTTTTGTACCAGAAGCAGAACGTTCCTTTTCTGGTTGCAAATTGTTCCATCAAACTCTGCAAGTCCAGGCCATGTTTAACGTACTTTATGTTTACAAACAGCAACTGAGCAAGATGCTGTAAAAAGACGCAACATTATTTTATGTATTCAACTTATTGCTGGGGATTTACACTGTAATTCTCTTTTATCTAATATTGTTGGCATAGTTGAGAATTTGAATAAAATAATTATGCATAGTTTTTCAAACTAGTTTATTTTTATTATTTAGTTTTGTTGAAGTTAAAAAGAAAGAGAACTTAAATTGATGTTGATATATGATACATGTACAAAAATTAGATTGCTATTGTCTTGAAAAGATGTACATCTGCATTCACGAAAATGTCGCGAATTTAGAGCTTTGAAAAAAGTCGTCGCGCGCAAAATCCCCCATGGAGATTTTCAAAAGTTGGCGATGTATGATACATGTATAATCTGTGTTCATGCTTAGAATATCAGGCAATCCATTATTTTTTAACACTAAGTTAAGTTTAAGTTACAGATCTGACCCTCTTGCTTTCAGTGTACTGGACTGGAGTCAATTTTCAACACTGCATGTGTATCAATCTTCAAGTAGCTCATACACAGGTATCTAAACAGATAGGATTCATGATCACATTCTATTGAATACAATTCATAACAAGCATTCGTGAGAGTATTGGACAGCAATACATAGTCCCTACCGGTTACACAAATTATTGGACCACACAATATTCTAATTCATTATGTAGGCTATATCATATACTTATGGTAAAGGGAATATTGGTGAGCAGGATAGGACAAGGGCTATGACTTAGTGAAAAAATGAATGGATCAAATCCAAATTCATCTTCATCTGTACTTGGTATGCAAAGGAATGTACCAAATATCAAATGAATATCTGCAAGCAGTGAGAAAAAAAGTGCGGAAAACTGATAATTTATTGAAATTTTCTATGTCCAAGGGCATAACTCAGTGAAAAATGAATGGATTGAAAGTCAAACTCTACTTGATTGTAATGTGGTATGCAAAGCAATGTACCAAATATCAAATGAATATCTGCAAGCAGTGAGAAAAAAAGTGCGGAAACAGTTTAAACTGATAATTATGAAATTTTTCTAAGTCCAAGGCCATAACTCAGTGAACAAGAGCCCACAGGCCTTAACGGTCACCTGAGTATCATAGCCCACACAGGGAGTCTCATATTAGTCTCAATACAGAGTATTTTTATTCACATTTAATATCTTTCAATATATGCATTATAATTCCTATTCATATACACAAGAAGATTATCATTTCAATCTCACACGATTGTTCAAGAATTTTTAATGAAACCATATGCTACTTTAATGTCCAGTGAGCTTGACCTTTGACCTTTTTGACCTAAATTCAATAAAGAACACTTTGTCTCATGAGTAGTATATATGTAATGATATAGTGACTCTAGGTTAGAAAGGATAATGCTCTGGAACCCGGAAACCATATTGCTACTTTGATGTCCAGTGCACTTAACCTTTGCCTTTTGACCCTAAATTCAATAGGAAACACCTTTGTCCCATGGGAGACCATATGCATGATATGTGACTCTAGGTGGAAAGGCTAACACTAAAAGTCTGGAACCATTCTGTCTACAGACGGATGGACAGACATCCTGATTCCAGTAACCCCCCCCCAACTTGTTGCAGGGGGTATAATTATGATAAAAGGCTCCCTTCTCATTCCAAATATTCATTTACTTTCACATTAATATCAATAGCATTGAAAAAGATGCTTTTCAAAAGTTTACATATAAACAATATGTACCAAGTTCCCCCCCCCCCCCCCCCGGTCAGAACCCTACCCCGGGGATCACCAAATTTTACAATTTTGGTAAGGCTTCTTGCTCTACATTACTATGCATTTGTTTCTTCAAACATGTGCGGTTGTAAAGAAGAAGATTTTTGAAATTGGTCACTTTTGGGCAGTTTTTGCCCCACCCCAAGGCCCTAGGGGTGCAAGAAACCTGAAATTTACAATTAATGTGCCCTTGTCCCAAAGATGCTTCATGCAAAATTTGAAAAGAATTGACGGTAGTTATCAAGAAGAAGTTAAAAATGTTCAATTGTTAAACATTTCATCAATGACCATTTTGCGCCTACCCTAATACAAAACCCTACCACTAGGATCATGAAATTTACAATTTTGATAAAAGGCTTCTATTTATTCAAAACATCCCTTTAGTTTCACAATTAATATCAATAGCATTAAGAAGATGCTTTTCAAATGTTTTATATATAAACACTATATACCGAGTTTGGCCCGCCCTGGGTCAGAACCCCTACCCCGGGGATCACCAAATTTACAGTTTTGGTAAAGGCCTTCCTGCTCTACATCACTATGCATTTGGTTTCTCTCAGACATGTGCGGTTGTTAAGAAGAAGATTTTTGAAAATGGTCACTTTGGCAGTTTTTGCCCACCCCCAAGCCCCAGGGTGCAAGAGACCTGAAATTTATAATTTATGTCGCCCTGTCCCAAAGATGCTTCATACCAAATTTGAAAAGAATTGGACTGGTGGTTATCAAGAAGAAGTTAAAAATGTTCAATTGTTAACGGACGATGGACGACGCCACACCCACGACGACGGACGAAGACCAATCGCAATAGGTACCATGAGTTACCCAGGTGACCTAAAAATGAATGGATCGAAACCAAACTCGAACTTGATCTGTAACTTGGTATGGCATACAATGTGCCAAATATCAAATGAATATCTCAAGCAGGTAAGGAACAAGAGTGTTTTGTGAAACACGAATGCCCCCGTATTCCAAATGCCAGTGGAAGGAGCTTGTCATAAGGATTATGCATGTGAAATATGAAAGGTTTATCCCTTACCATTCAAAAGTTACGGCCAATGTTAAAATTTTTAAAATGTAGCTCAAAATTCAAGGTCAAGGACAAACATTTTGGTACCAGATAAAAGGACTAGTCATAAGGAATACACATGTGAAATATGAATGCCCTAACTCTTGCCATTACAAAGTTATTGCTAATTGTTAAATTTTTGAAAAGTAGGTCTTAAGTTCAAAATCAAGTTCAGGAGGTCAAAAAAGTTTTTGTACCTACGGAAAGGTCTGTCATAGAAAACATACTTGTGAAATATCAAAGCCCTAGTACTTATCATTCAAAATTTATAGTTAAGGTTAAAGTTTTGATAAGTAGGTCAAACTTCAAGGTCAAGGTCAGGAGGTCAAAAACTTTGGTACCATGGAAAGGTCTTGTAATAAGAAACATACTTGTGAAATATCAAAGCCCTAGTACTTATCATTCAAAAGTTATAGCTAAGGTTAAAGTTTTTGAAAAGTAGGTATAACTTCAAGGTCAAGGTCAGGAGGTCAACAATGTTGGTACCACGAAAGGTATTGTCATAAGAAACATACATGTGAAATATCAAAGCCCTAGTACTTACCATTCAAAAGTTATAGCCAAGATTAAAGTTCAGACAGAATGACAGGACAAAAACAATATGCCCGCCCCGATCTTCAATCACGGGGGCATAAAAAAGTCTGGAAACCAATGGGACGGAAATGGTGGACAGACAGACAGACAGACATGAAGACAGACATATAACAAGAAAGCTATAGTCCCCTCTGGTTACAAACCGGTAGGGGACTAATAATCTGAGCCAGGTTTAAGACTTTCATTCATATCACTTAAAAACAAAATTACAAGTTGCAGACAGTAACACATAAAGGATATCGCATTAGGGACGGAAGTGGGTATCCACAACTAGTGAGTGTTTCTGTCCTTTTTATTTCTTCACTTGGGGCAGTTCATCGTCAATAACCCATGGTTGCTTCTTATCAATGCAACGGTTGAGGGCAGTTAGTTAATTTTTATTTCTGTGCTTTAGAAAAAAAATATTCTAATTTATGTTGTGTATAATCTTAAATTTACATTACATGGCTATCCTATTTCCATTCTCAATGATCATGTAGCTTAAGAGAGGGTATTAGCATGAATTCCATCATCATCCATAGCAAGTTTTGAGACATGCCTATAGAAATGAGCAGTCTAGCACTCATGGTCACACATTGCTAGGAGATTTGGTTATGCAGGCTGTGAGTTCAGCA
This sequence comes from Ostrea lurida, assembly GCA_903981925.1. Classification (NCBI taxonomy): domain Eukaryota; kingdom Metazoa; phylum Mollusca; class Bivalvia; order Ostreida; family Ostreidae; genus Ostrea; species Ostrea lurida. The sequence continues at coordinate 69,269 of CAJDSM010011441.1, read as the reverse complement.
CCGGAAAGGGGCGGAAGAGGGTATACATATATATATATATAGTGAACCTGAGCTTTGCGTGGGGGGTTGGAATGCAACGAAAATTCCATGATTAAATACGTAGTACTTAGGGCTATACAGACTGTGGACATCGGCCTGGATAGCTCAGTGGTTAGAGCAACTGACTAGTAATGCAGGGGTCCCTGTGTTAGATTCCCAGTCCAGCCCTAGATTTTATCATTCTTACCCTTCCTATTACAGATTGGTGGTCATTGTAACCCCTGGAATTGCAGGTGAAAGTCCTGACAGGGGTGGTAAGAACCTGGGTTGTTTGTCTTCGGAGACAAAGACACTTTAAGGAGGGGGCCGAGGCTATCCGCACGACGGTCGTGCTAATTGCAGGAGTTATTCGCACGACAGTCGTGCGGATAACAAATCCGCACGAAAGTCGTGCGAATTGCAGCAGTTATTCGCACGACAAAGAAAATTTATAACTTAGTAGCGGTTTTGAAACATTATATAGATTATATGTACCAGTTCGAATTTTCTCTTCGCCCAGGCATTGTTCTATTGGCATTTAAATAATATTTCACCTAACTCGTCATATAACCTATTACGGAATCATAATAATATTGTGATAGAGCAGAGCATTTTTTCTTTACTCTCTAAAATAATAAATAGATTGATTTATTCACTTATTTATCTTGAATTTTTTTATTTGATTTTTTTTATTTTTATTTTTATTATTATTTTTTTTAAATTTTCATAAATTATCATTTACTCGAGTCTCTCTTACTGTCGTGCGGATAAGAGCTCTAATTAGCATGACCGTCGTGTGAATAACGAATATAATCGGCATGACCATCGTGCGAATAGCAAATATAATCGGCACGACCGTTGTGCCGATAGACACTTCCTTAAGGAGGGAGGAATGTAGTAGTTAGGGCTATACAGACTGTGGACATCGGCCAGGATAGCTCAGTAGTTACTGGTTAGAGCACCGGACTAGTAATGCTGGGGTCCTGAGTTCGATTCCCGGTCCAGCCATAGATTTTCTCATTCTCTTCCTTTCTATTACAAATATATATTGGCATACATGCAAAACAAATTTTATGCCAGGATGCATGTACTGTAGCTCATGTACTGTACAATGTGTACCAAGTACTTGTGTGTTGAACTATCTCCTCGCAAGTCACTAGTCAAACATGTAGCATATCTACACTGTCACGCAATATGTTTCACGCTAAAACAAACTGGGGTGGGATTGATCTCAGCTGTCAGAGAATCTCAGTCGAGAGTAAGGTGGAGAATGTTGAATAACGATGATGATACTAGATTCTAATATCATGAAATCACTTAGCTTTGCTACAAAAACACTACATTTAAGTATGTAAACTTGCGAACCTGTAGTTGGCCCTTTGTTTGCTGAAATCGCGAACACATTCGACAAATTCGGGCTGACATGATTGGAGTGAAGGGCGCCGCCATGTTTATTATTTATCTATGCAATAAAACCATTTCGGACAGAACTCCAATATCCGAATTGTATTTTTAAACCATGTCTATGATATTTCCTTAAAGAACTACTTTCTATTTGTTTTATATCATATTGGGATATCATACATATATGATTTTATCATGTAAACATGATTTAATAAATATATAGATAAATCCGGAAGAAAAAACAACAAATAAACAAGGGGGCGTATCTCACTGTATAAGATGACAAACTCCGGAAAGGACATCGCCACTATTCTAAAAGAGCAAGATATAGGTAATATCAAAACTCTGTCTGTCTGTCTGTCTGTCTGTCTGTCTCTCTCTCTCTCTCTCTCTCTCCATCAAAACGTGTGTAATCCTAGGGACGGATGTAAGATAGTCACGGGGATTTCAGCCCTCCAAGTTCCTTTCTTTCAATACGGTCCACTTCGGAAAAAGTACAAGCTTTGGTCGCAAATCCCCTCCCATATGAAAACGATCTGGATCCACTATAGGCCGGACTATAGGTGAAGGATATCTATTTTAAGTACAATCCTTTTAAGTAGCTATGGGACATGTTTAACGTGTAACCTATATCCTCTTTCGAAATGTGAAAAGTGTCCCCACACACTCCTTTTTTTATCTATTCAAATTCTGTAGGCTATTGCTACGTTCATTGGGATGAAACTACAACGTATGTAATACACATATCCATAGAATTAACGCAGCTCAAAAATTGTCCTCACTTAAGACGCACTTTTTTCTCTCTTTCTTTACAATATTTACGTACAGCTTATTAAAACAATTAATCATATATGTATTACTAAGTGATCCAAGTGCTTGTGTGTGGATTATCAAATAGCCCAATCCATGCGGACGGAAGATCTAATTTTAATTGGATTGCAAATAGTCGTGAAATTGTAAATTGGCGAAGTAAACGATGTAAAATGTGTTGAACGTAACCATAGTCCCAAAAAACATATTTACAAAGTCATGTGTATAGGGCAACACGGACCTCCGACAAAAGCGAAGGCAGGATCAGGTGCCATGGAGGAGTAAGCATCCTCTGCTGACCGGTCACACCCGCCGTGAGCCCTTAGTCGGGATTACTCGTCGTCAAATGACAGTCTAACAAAGGGTATAGGAGAAATCGCCCGAAAAACCTGAGAAGCGTCAGCTTTTCCTATAGGCCTACTAGTTTAACGTAATCAATACTGTTCTATCTATCTACAGGACTGACGGTTGGAGTATCACTATTTCTTCTCGTGAGCTATCTGTTTATGGCCTACTTTGTTTACCGACCGTGGAAAGGCAGAGCGAGGCCCCCGCCAACTCCCAGAGAGCCTCTGCTGTAGCTGTTCATCCTAAAATACCAATCTCTGTTGTTTTCGTTGTTGCACCTGTAGTTTTTGACAGATTACAAACTTGATGGACCACTGTACATACGTTTCTTTAAATGCTTGTTGGCTGTGAAATAAACATGTGGGAATAAAGGATAGATATTTCATTATGCATTGTTAACTTGTCCAATTATTTGTTCAGTGATTATGATGATATATGCCATATACATATACCACATGCTGTTTGTATATACAATTGTATGATTAAACAAAGTAAAAGTATCTCTGTGATGCAGAGCGATAAAACATGTTTATTATTTCTTTGATTTATTATTGCTGGCAATATTCCCCAGTCAGGAAAAAAAATAATATATACGATTGGACACAAAAATTTATGAAATGACCCACATGACACCCGAAATTTTTCAATACACTGCCTCCGTGCAAGGGAGGGGGGGGGGGTGCGAGTTATCAATCGTAATTTATCGGCTATTTCCGTAACTACAAATCTTTTTTCTGCTGAATAATTAAATGCTATCACTTATTTCATTAATGCTCGCAATAACTAAGAATTATTATGTGAAAAGATCTTTATTTCAAATGCGCATATCAACATAAGCTTAGATCCAAACAGCTTTCTCTAACGCCGAATAAGCCACACTTACCGAGTCCAAAAGTCTTGCAAATTTGTATACTGCATTTTCATTATCATGGCCTGTATCAAAACACAATTGCCACGGTCGTTAATATAATTATAAAGACGAACATCAAGAATTAAACTTCATTTTTGACAATGCATGCGAGTATGAACTGCGACTCTATACCACACTTCAGTGGCGGATCCAGGATTTGTCGAAAGGGGGGGGGGGGGGTCCTATGAAAAAGCAGATCTGCTATACGTCGCTGGCTACAGAGATCTAGGATGAAGCCAAAGAGGGGGTCCCTGTTCGCCCCCAGAAGCTCCTGGGTTAAAGGGCTTTTAAAGTTAGTTTTAGGGGTTTATTTAGCTATAATTCTATATAATGATAATTTTGGTCATGAAAAGGGGAGGCTCCCCTCTAAATCCGCCTATGCGCTTGGCGCTTCATGAAAAGTATGCTGCTGTAAAGCGGTGCTGTCCATTCTCTTGCGTATTTTGAAAAATAAAATTTGTAATTATATTTTATTTTAATTTCAATCGGAATTCCCAGCCGTTAAAAATAGTCGTAGTAAATAATCAAGATTCAAACGCACATTGTACACTTCCAAACGCACCATTGTTAGCACTTCCAACGCACATTGTACACTTCCAAACGCACATTTGTACACTTCCACATTTATAAGGAAATGGCTATCAATTCAAATGGTACAGTTATTGAAACATTGGACATGTAAATATTAGCATGTGGTCACGAACCCTCAAATATATCTTGATTGTAAACATCATTAATGGAACATTTCATCTGCGACCAAAAACATAAACAGATGTGCACTTCTACAATCAGAATTCTTGATTGAGAATAGGCTGCGTGTGAGAGCCGGGTGCGGTGGGGGCTGAGGGCGGGAGGTGGGAGTTCGGGTTAATATAAAAGCATTATTGACCGAAGATCGGATATGTACCCTATCCACGTGGTCCTGTCCTGCTCCTGCTCGGGAACAGATCTCAAATTAGCTTGGTTTTCACAATGACTTTAGGTGGCCATATTCCCCGATATATACCCGGTAGTTTTAAAACTACTTCTAAATATCGACAATTAAAGTTTGATCCGTCCCTGAAATTCCATCTTTGATTTAACACAGTATACACAAGGTTCTCAAAGAAGAGTTTGTATTTCGTACAGATTATGGTTCTATGAACAACAGGAATTTCATAACTGACATGCAGCTGTCAAATCACCTTTATCTATTTTCAATTATTGTTACAAAAATATAAATTACATATCTAACAATTTTAAATCTATAACAAATCATAAATAGTAGTGCACAAGTATATGTAATATTCTATATAAATTAATCCTGATTTACAACCTCTGTATGTCATGCACCGGTATATCACATTAAAATGTACATGTATTTCTCTGATTAACACAGAAAACTAATTGACTTTTTATCCCTGCTAAATGTGGGACAAGTGAAGGAAGCATTAATTAAAGTTTATACTTGGAATCTATGTTTGGTTTTCTTTCTAAGTTAGTGCTTTTCTTCCCATTAAAATGAACACAGGCCATGAAATGGTCAGCTCCCGACCTTGGTAGACATCATCTAGTCTAAAAATATAAACAGAAATCTTCTAAATCAAAACACTAAAGATTATCTAACTGATTCTTTATCTGAAATATTGAATTCCCTCTCATACCAGACAATATATATCTCTCTCAGCAATCCTGGTTCTGTTCTACATCTACCAGCAGTTCTGACCCAAGACTCTGTTTTACATATTGCCCATACTCACTGACATTGCATTCTTTCCAAGAATCCTTACCTAAGGATTTGTTTTAGATAATGCCCCCATTCTTTCTCCCAGTAGTCCTGGCCTATGAATCTGTTTTAGAAATTACCCACATTCTTACTAATGTATCCTGACTCGAGGTTATTTCAGATATTGCCCTGAAGTCACTGATGTTGTATATCTACCTTTAATACTGATACAACAATCTGGCTTCAAGAACATACACCGAGAATAGACTCAAGTCTAATTTTTAAATCCAGCTAACTTTTGAAATAATTTTTAAAAGAAAAATGAAATTTTCTGTATAAGCTTGCATTTGAATTTTCTAAAAGCCACAAGCTTTTTATAACACCTATGCTTGAGATGTAATTGATAAAACATTTGAATTGTGTTTATTCTCAGTTTATGGTCTTGGGGTCTGTTTTAGATATTGTCCCATACTCACTGATTATGTATATCCACCTATAATACTTATACAACAATCTGTTTTACATAATGCCACATACTCACTGATGCTGTATATCTACCAGTAATCCTGATCCAGAACTCTGTTTTAGATATTGCTCTTGATGGTGTATACTGACTCTGGACTCTGTTTTATATATTGCCCTACACTCACTGATATTGTATATCTACCAGTAATCCTGACTCAGAATATGTTTAAGATATTGCCCTACACTCACTGATGTTGTATCTGACTTAGAACTATGTTTTAGATATTGCCCTATACTCATCATTTTCAACCCCAAAGTTGAAAAAGCGTGATTTTGAGTGAAAAATCTGTACACAAGTTTGCAAAATATGGTACTATAAATCTATGCAGACAAATATCAATTATAAAATGTTTCATATGTCTATAAAAGTATTAAACTGAGAAATGTTTGCACAATTGTATATGTGACCTTTAAATACTTAATCATTCCTAATTTTCTTTGCATACATACCTTGCATTTTCGATTAGAAAGATTAGAGGAAATTCGGATAATCACATTTGGTAACACACTAAACTTAAAATTAAAGTTATCATAGATATCTTATTAATTATTCTTACAAAACATTTAATAATTAAGGTTTTAAAAATGTCTCTAAGTCATAAAAGATGCTTTCTAGGAAATTGGTCTGGTTTGGTGTTTTTTTACCTCATGACTACGATGTTGATATACAGCCTAGTGATTTAATTTTTTGTATCCCTTTAATTTCGAAACAACATCTAATGCAAAAGGTGTCAGGTAGCATTGGTAATTGTCAATGGAATGGGTTCAACCCACTTAATTGACCTGTTGTCGACACACCTTTTGTCCGTGATCTGTCAAGCATATCGAAGTCCCACAGTACAGAGATGGATTGCGTAATCAAAACAGCTGGTCTAAAGATTGAATTTAAAGGATTTGCACAATTTATCATTTAGCATGAATTTTGATGTACAGTTTGTACAGTGTCAATTCAATTAAAAAAGTGTATATTTTTTTGTACAGTCTGTACATATCACATGTACGACTCATCTACCAGTAATCCTAACTTAGAACTCTGTTTTATATATTGCCCTATACTCATCTACCAGTAATCCTGACTCAGGGCTCTGTGATAGAGCTCTAATTAGCATGACCGTCGTGTGAATAACGAATAATAATCGGCATGACCATCGTGCGAATAGCAAATATAATCGGCACGACCGTTGTGCCGATAGACACTTCCTTAAGGAGGGAGGAATGTAATAGTTAGGGCTATACAGACTGTGGACATCGGCCAGGATAGCTCAGTAGTTACTGGTTAGAGCACCGGACTAGTAATGCTGGGGTCCTGAGTTCGATTCCCGGTCCAGCCATAGATTTTCTCATTCTCTTCTTTCTATTACAAATATATATTGGCATACATGCAAAACAAATTTTATGCCAGGATGCATGTACTGTAGCTCATGTACTGTACAATGTGTCCAAGTACTTGTGTGTTGAACTATCTCCTCGCAAGTCACTAGTCAACATGTAGCATATCTACACTGTCACGCAATATGTTTCACGCTAAACAAAACTGGGGTGGGATTGTCTCAGCTGTCAGAGAATCTCAGTCGAGAGTAAGGTGGAGAATGTTGAATAACGATGATGATACTAGATTCTAATATCATGAAATCACTTAGCTTTGCTACAAAACACTACATTTAAGTATGTAAACTTGCGAACCTGTAGTTGGCCCTTTGTTTGCTGAAATCGCGAACACATTCGACAAATTCGGGCTGACATGATATGGAGTGAAGGGCGCCCGCCATGTTTATTATTTATCTATGCAATAAAACCATTTTCGGACAGAACTCCAATATCCGAATTGTATTTTTTAAACCATGTCTATGATATTTCCTTAAAGAACTACTTTCTATTTGTTTTATATCATATTGGAATATCATACATATATGATTTTATCATGTAAACATGATTTAATAAATATATAGATAAATCCGGAAGAAAAAACAACAAATAAACAAGGGGGCGTATCTCACTGTATAAGATGACAAACTCCGGAAAGGACATCGCCACTATTCAAAAGAGCAAGATATAGGTAATATCAAAACTCTGTCTGTCTGTCTGTCTGTCTGTCTCTCTCTCTCTTCTCTCTCTCTCTACTCTCTCTCTCTCCATCAAAACGTGTGTAATCCTAGGGACGGATGTAAGATAGTCACGGGGATTCAGCCTCCAAGTTCCTTTCTTTCAATACGGTCACTTCGGAAAAAGTACAAGCTTTGGTCGCAAATCCCCTCCCATATGAAAACGATCTGGATCCACTATAGGCCGGACTATAGGTGAAGGATATCTATTTTAAGTACAATCCTTTTAAGTAGCTATGGGACATGTTTAACGTGTAACCTATATCCTCTTTCGAAATGTGAAAAGTGTCCCCACACACTCTTTTTTTTATCTATTCAAATTCTGTAGGCTATTGCTACGTTCATTGGGATGAAACTACAACGTATGTAATACACATATCCATAGAATTAACGCAGCTCAAAAATTGTCCTCACTTAAGACGCACTTTTTTTCTCTCTTTCTTTACAATATTTACGTACAGCTTATTAAAACAATTAATCATATATGTATTACTAAGTGATCCAAGTGCTTGTGTGTGGATTATCAAATAGCCCAATCCATGCGGACGGAAGAATCTAATTTTAATTGGATTGCAAATAGTCGTGAATTGTAAATTGGCGAAGTAAACGATGTAAAATGTGTTGAACGTAACCATAGTCCCAAAAAACATTTTACAAAGTCAAGTGTATGGGCAACACGGACCTCCGACAAAAGCGAAGGCAGGATCAGGTGCCATGGAGGAGTAAGCATCCTCTGCTGACCGGTCACACCCGCCGTGAGCCCTTAGTCGGATTACTCGTCGTCAAATGACAGTCTAAACAAAGGGTATAGGAGAAATCGCCCGAAAAACCTGAGAAGCGTCAGCTTTTCCTATAGGCCTACTAGTTTAACGTAATCAATACTGTTCTATCTATCTACAGGACTGACGGTTGGAGTATCACTATTTCTTCTCGTGAGCTATCTGTTTATGGCCTACTTTGTTTACCGACCGTGGAAAGGCAGAGCGAGGCCCCGCCAACTCCCAGAGAGCCTCTGCTGTAGCTGTTCATCCTAAAATACCAATCTCTGTTGTTTTCGTTGTTGCACCTGTAGTTTTTGACAGATTACAAACTTGATGGACCACTGTACATACGTTTCTTAAATGCTTGTTGGCTGTGAAATAAACATGTGGGAATAAAGGATAGATATTTCATTATGCATTGTTAACTTGTCCAATTATTTGTTCAGTGATTATGATGATATATGCCATATACATATACCACATGCTGTTTGTATATAACAATTGTATGATTAAACAAAGTAAAAGTATCTCTGTGATGCAGAGCGATAAAACATGTTTATTATTTCTTTGATTTATTATTGCTGGCAATATTCCCAGTCAGGAAAAAAATATATATACGATTGGACACAAAAATTTATGAAATGACCCACATGACACCGCGAAATTTTTCAATACACTGCCTCCGTGCAAGGGGGGGGGGGGGGTGCGAGTTATCAATCGTAATTTATCGGCTATTTCCGTAACTACAAATCTTTTTTCTGCTGAATAATTAAATGCTATCAACTTATTTCATTAATGCTCGCAATAACTAAGATTATTATGTGAAAAGATCTTTATTTCAAATGCGCATATCAACATAAGCTTAGATCCAAACAGCTTTTCTAACGCCGAATAAGCCACATTACCGAGTCCAAAAGTCTTGCAAATTTGTATACTGCATTTTCATTCACATGGCCTGTATCAAACACAAATTGCCACGGTCGTTAATATAATTATAAAGACGAACATCAAGAATTAAACTTCATTTTTGACAATGCATGCGAGTATGAACTGCGACTCTATACCACACTTCAGTGGCGGATCCAGGATTTGTCGAAAGGGGGGGGGGGGTCCTATGAAAAAAGCAGATCTGCTATACGTCGCTGGCTACAGAGATCTAGGATGAAGCCAAAGAGGGGGTCCCTGTTCGCCCCCAGAAGCTCCTGGGTTAAAGGGCTTTTAAAGTTAGTTTTAGGGGTTTATTTAGCTATAATTTCTATATAATGATAATTTTTGGTCATGAAAAGGGGAGGCTCCCCTCTAAATCCGCCTATGCGCTTGGCGCTTCATGAAAAGTATGCTGCTGTAAAGCGGTGCTGTCCATTCTCTTGCGTATTTTGAAAAATAAAATTTGTAATTATATTTTATTTTAATTTCAATCGGAATTCCCAGCCGTTAAAAATAGTCGTAGTAAATAATCAAGATTCAAACGCACATTGTACACTTCCAAACGCACATTGTACACTTCCAAACGCACATTGTACACTTCCAAACGCACATCGTACCTCAACGCACATTGTACCTTCCAAACGCACATTGTACACTTCCAAACGCACATTGTACACTTCCACATTTATAAGGAAATGGCTATCAATTCAAATGGTACAGTTATTGAAACATTGGACATGTAAATATTAGCATGTGGTCAGAACCCTCAAATATATCTTGATTGTAACATCATTAATGGAACATTTCATCTGCGACCAAAAACATAAACAGATGTGCACTTCTACAACAGAAATTCATGAAGAATTGGGGGGGGGGGGGGGGGGGGGGGGGGGGTAATAAAAAAGATTATTGACCGAAGATTCGGAATATGCCCACCACGGTCCTGCTCCTGCTCGGGAACAGATCTCAAATTAGCTTGGTTTTCACAATGACTTTAGGTGCCATATTCCCCGATATATACCGGTAGTTTTAAAACTACTTCTAAATATCGACAATTAAAGTTTGATCCGTCCCTGAAATTCCATCTTTGATTTAACACAGTATACACAAAGGTTCTCAAAGAAGAGTTTGTATTTCGTACAGATTATGGTTCTATGAACAACAGGAATTTCATAACTGACATGCAGCTGTCAAATCACCTTTATCTATTTTCAATTATTGTTACAAAAATATAAATTACATATCTAACAATTTTAAATCTATAACAAATCATAAATAGTAGTGCACAAGTATATGTAAATTCTATATAATATTAATCCTGATTTACAACCTCTGTATGTCATTGCACCGGTATATCACATTAAAATGTCATGTATTTCTCTGATTAACACAGAAAACTAATTGACTTTTTATCCCTGCTAAATGTGGGACAAGTGAAGGAAGCATTAATTAAAGTTTATACTTGGAATCTATGTTTGGTTTTCTTTCTAAGTTAGTGCTTTTCTTCCCATTAAAATGAACACAGGCCATGAAATGGTCAGCTCCCGACCTTGGTAGACAATCATCTAGTCTAAAAATATAAACAGAAATCTTCTAAATCAAAACACTAAAGATTATCTAACTGATTCTTTATCTGAAATATTGAATTCCCTCTCATACCAGACAATATATATCTCTCTCAGCAATCCTGGTTCTGTTCTACATCTACCAGCAGTTCTGACCCAAGACTCTGTTTTACATATTGCCCATACTCACTGACATTGCATTCTTTCCAAGAATCCTTACCTAAGGATTTGTTTTAGATAATGCCCCCATTCTTTCTCCCAGTAGTCCTGGCCTATGAATCTGTTTTAGAAATTACCCACATTCTTACTAATGTATCCTGACTCGAGGTTATTTCAGATATTGCCCTGAAGTCACTGATGTTGTATATCTACCTTTAATACTGATACAACAATCTGGCTTCAAGAACATACACCGAGAATAGACTCAAGTCTAATTTTTAAATCCAGCTAACTTTTGAAATAATTTTTAAAAGAAAAAATGAAATTTTCTGTATAAGCTTGCATTTGAATTTTCTAAAAGCCACAAGCTTTTTATAACACCTATGCTTGAGATGTAATTGATAAAACATTTGAATTGTGTTTATTCTCAGTTTATGGTCTTGGGGTCTGTTTTAGATATTGTCCCATACTCACTGATTATTGTATATCCACCTATAATACTTATACAACAATCTGTTTTACATAATGCCACATACTCACTGATGCTGTATATCTACCAGTAATCCTGATCCAGAACTCTGTTTTAGATATTGCTCTTGATGGTGTATACTGACTCTGGACTCTGTTTTATATATTGCCCTACACTCACTGATATTGTATATCTACCAGTAATCCTGACTCAGAATATGTTTAAGATATTGCCCTACACTCACTGATGTTGTATCTGACTTAGAACTATGTTTTAGATATTGCCTATACTCATCATTTTCAACCCCAAAGTTGAAAAAGCGTGATTTTGAGTGAAAAATCTGTACACAAGTTTGCAAAATATGGTACTATAAATCTATGCAGACAAATATCAATTATAAAATGTTTCATATGTCTATAAAAGTATTAAACTGAGAAATGTTTGCACAATTGTATATGTGACCTTTAAATACTTAATCATTCCTAATTTTCTTTGCATACATACCTTGCATTTTCGATTAGAAAGATTAGAGGAAATTCGGATAATCACATTTGGTAACACACTAAACTTAAAATTAAAGTTATCATAGATATCTTATTAATTATTCTTACAAAACATTTAATAATTAAGGTTTTAAAAATGTCTCTAAGTCATAAAAGATGCTTTCTAGGAAATTGGTCTGGTTTGGTGTTTTTTTACCTCATGACTACGATGTTGATATACAGCCTAGTGATTTAATTTTTTGTATCCCTTTAATTTCGAAACAACATCTAATGCAAAAGGTGTCAGGTAGCATTGGTAATTGTCAATGGAATGGGTTCAAACCACTTAATTGACCTGTTGTCGACACACCTTTTGTCCGTGATCTGTCAAGCATATCGAAGTCCCACAGTACAGAGATGGATTGCGTAATCAAAACAGCTGTTCTAAAGATTGAATTTAAAGGATTTGCACAATTTATCATTTAGCATGAATTTTGATGTACAGTTTGTACAGTGTCAATTCAATAAAAAAGTGTATATTTTTTTGTACAGTCTGTACATATCACATGTACGACTCATCTACCAGTAATCCTAACTTAGAACTCTGTTTTATAATTGCCCTATACTCATCTACCAGTAATCCTGACTCAGGGCTCTGTTTTAGATATTGCCTACACTG
>CAJDSM010011441.1:14580-56380 GCA_903981925.1 Ostrea lurida | reverse complement strand
CTACACTCACCGATGCTGTATATCTACCAGTAATCCTGACTCAGGGCTCTGTTTTAGATATTGCCTCCAAGCTGACCAAGTAGATAAATAGCCCACCATTTCACAGGTTGACCATCTGTTTTGTATGACGAAATCCGAGTTTCTAGGATAAGAAACAACGTAACAAATGGCATATCTTGAGAATGTTTATGTTCGCACCCCTACATCTATAATCTCCAGATAACAAAGTCTGCCTGCTAACATCTCTCTATAAAACAGAAATTAATGGCAACCTCAGTTGACTGATTTGCATGATGATTGTAATTTGTCACCATGAGCTAACTAAAAAGTCTCTGTTGGCAAAACAACTAAATGGCTGAACCTTTCATTATATGATTTTTCCTAAATTCATCCAAGTTTTTCATCCTTAATTCCTAAATATATATACTGTTTAAGATTATGTAATACCTTTCCCAGCCAGGGAAGGGAAGACGTATCTCCTGATACATATTTTCAACATGGTGTCTTCTGGAATCCCAGAATCCCTTCAGGTCATTACTGTAAAACTGGTCAAAATAAAAAAATGCAGAACAGGTTAAAACATACACATCATAACTATGAAACTGATTAATACACACACAAATGTACATGTATACACTAATATTGGCAGATAAGACTGATTATTGAATGGTGTCCATTTCAAATTAGTTGTATGAAATGTGGTTTAATTCAACTCAGTACCTTTACCAAAAACATTAATTCGGTGGTCTAATTGCTCTACTTTTGTCAAGATAATATTTCAACAACAATAATTGGTAAAAAATCAAGAAGAAATGTCGACCAATGTCATATATGTCCCATTTTCACAAACGACTACATACTGTAAAATGAGAACATTTAGCGCACTATTTATTTTAGCGCAGATGTACGATTGCGCTAAAAGGTTTTTAATTGACATTATATTGTTGACCATTGCATGCAGGTAGTTTCATTGCCCTAAAATAAGTTTTCGCCAAAATGTTTTCATTGCTGATTGCACTAGAATATGTTTGCGCCAAATATTCTCGTTTTACAGTTAGTACAGTGTACATGTGAAGAAATACACATTCTATTAACCTGAAATGCACAAGATGATCTTGGTCAATTATTCATCCTGACAAATAAGGACTGATCTGTGCTTCTATAATGGCCACATAATACTTGGAAAATTAGCAAAGAAAGAAAGAAAGAAAAAGTGCAATGAATTTTGCTATAAATATCAATATGGGTCATCTACTAGACACAGTGAATTTGTCTGTTGATGTTTGGTGTCCATCAGTTGAATTGTTTCCTAGCTTTTGTTTAAACATTTGGTACCGTGTCACCGTGCGTGCATATTGATGGATTAAAAGATCAAAGACCACTGGACTTTCTACTCGAATATATCATTGTACCTAGTTCTGACCAGCCTGTATAAGCTAGTGTGACAATTGTTAGGTTGACAGCTCTCTAGATAGATTTAGCAGATATTGATTACACAATATTCATTTTCAGAAGCACAAAACAAAAATACCCCTCTTCTTCAAATGAAGGAAAAATAACTTATTTTTCCATTGAAACAGTAGTAAAAGTTGATAATGGATGGGTATAACAGCATGAGGACAACTTATAACTAATATGCTATGCTTGCTTTTGTTCTTGAATACCAGAAAAAAGGAATGAAACTCTCTGTAGACTTGTACAGTCAAACTTGCCTTATCTATGATTTTGTCAGCATCATTGTTGTCTAGAGTACACATACCATACCCATATACCACTAGACTACCCCCGGGGCGAAGTATCCTGCAAAATTGTCAGATACATGCAGTGTATTGTAACATATCAGTACTTGAGGAAATATTGAAATATTTGATAACATGATAAAAAGAAAGTTTGTTGAAAGTCTAAAGCATAACAAATAACAGGGATATTTTTAGGTCTTGATATCAGGGGCCAGGGCCTTTCCAATTGGGAAAAATTAATGGCATTTGCTCAATTTGGGAAAAACGTTTCATACAAAAAAAGTAAAGAAAAAACTCAAACCAATGCATTAATGTATCACTGAACTTGTAATTTGCTCAGATCTTTAGTTTTTCTAGATACAATTTGCTGCAAAAATTGAGCATTGAAGACTTGCAAAGGACACTTTAATCAATGAGGCACCATGTTTTGATTTATTTTCATTTTGGGGGAATTTTTGAGGAAAAATTGGGAAAAATACATGCTTTTTAGCATTGGGAATCATGGGCCTTATTTCGGCCCCTCACAGACCCTAAAAAAATCCCTGAATAAAAGCCATTTTAATATTTCATGCATATATATGAATTTATCCACTGTGTGCCAGCACTCATTACTATGTGACAGTATAAATACAGTAAAAACTGTCTATCTGACACCTGTGCAATCCATTTCACTGGGCATTCTGACCCTAACTTCCATTCTCAATTTCATATCTGATTCTGTATCTGTATATTTTTATTGTTTTTTACACACTGTGTATTCTGACAAAAAAAATGTCTCCCAGTTGATGTTGGATTAGACAGGTTTCAATCATGTATAAGAAAGTACAAATGTATTTGAGATAATGACAAGGGTGATATTTCAGTAAATATACATGTTTAAATTGTGTAAGACCCTACAGTTTTACCTGTTTACCTCTCTGTAGAAAGGTTCCTGTTCTATCCAATGCATTGCCTGGGCAACAGTAACCAGGTCCACACTACAGTCAGACAGGGATTCCATGCACTCCGCATTACTGGTACAGAACGATAAGTTACTTTGCCTGTGTGCTGTCTTTGCTGTGTCTATCTGGGTCTCACTTACATCAGTGCCCATCACACTCTGGAAGTACTTACACAGTGGAAGGGTGCTCAGGCCTGTCCCACACCCAACATCCACTGCTGAGCTCAAACAACCGGTGCCAGTCTTACAGTATTCAGCAATAAAGTCATACATTGCGGGGGGATATGTGGGCCTGTACTTCTGATACGATTCTGAGTGCTCTGATCCCACAAAGAGCTCCATATTCCGACACAATGTAAACACTGTTAGATGAATCTGGCGTTTCAAAACTCTTTGGTAGTTGATTTTGGCAAATTGTGATTGCATTATAGTGCAACCTAAAACACAGTGAAAAATGTCTCATTATACAAAATGCACTTCATAGTAATTTTAGTAAGCTAAAACTTTAAAATATGCTCCTTATACCAAGCAAAGCTTGAACGGACCAAAGGCTCTAATTTCTAAAGGTAACATGCATGTAAAGAAAATAACACCAAATTCGGCAAAAGAAAAGAAGTCACACCATATATTATGGTGTCTACAACAGCAATAGTGTTTTGGTTTATCGTTATGAAGACAAAAATTTTAAAAAATGGAAATATGGTCTAATTTGTAAACTGGGGATGCTAATTCTGCAGATTTTGCAATGGATATCACATATATGGCAAGAAATAAGGACCCTGTTTTTAAGTGATACTTTTGTACCCAAGGTTACATCTTTATATTTCTATAATATACAAAAGTTACAGAAAGGGTACAGTACAAATGCTATGGAAAATGAAAGTAAGAAATAGAGAAGGTGCCTCTGTGTAACCTAGGGTACAGTGGTTACATGCAGTTGAACTTAGATGCAGCTGATTGGTCAACGTCATTGGCCCACACCTTATAATAACTTGTTTTACAAGTGTTACACATACAGATGGTAACATGCTCACACCCCTGTGATATTAACCTTGTGCTACCTGTGAATATGACCCACTGTGACCTGAAATTAATGCCTTCTAGGTTGTGTTAAAGCATTACATTTTCTGTAATGTTTTGTTGGATTTAATTCTATGAATGGTTAGTCGGCAATTATGTTATTCGACCCACTTTAAGGGGTTGCTAAACGGCCATATTGGATTTGCATGTACAATGAAGTGACTCATGCAAATTTCATTTTTATCCTTAAGATGCTTTTGAGAAAAGTTTTAACATTCTACCAGAAGTACAAAATTATAAAAAATATAGTAATTGTTGTGTATAAAAGAAAAGTAACATTCCTAAAGTTATACAATGTGCAATATTAGTCCCCTAATCTACATCACCCTGCTTTCCTGCACCATGAAATATTCCAAAAAATTCATAACAATAGTTTGATATATTGAGAATTGCTGTTGAGTCTTCAAAACACCACAAGTTCATCCATAAAGTTGCAATAATGTTTTGAATGCACTACCATAACAGCTCCAAAATAAATACACATTGCATGAAAAGTAGTCCCCATCCTCTGGTGTTTTCTATTTTAGCTCCAGATATTTAAATTTCAATGGTGGTGCGGTATATCTAGTATGCTGGCGACTCCGACTGGCCGACTGTCCCGGATTGCGATGTTTTGACCACTATATTGATTATGGCCTAAATTTTGCAGCCTTTCCGCGGCATGGTGATGTCTCCATTTGAGTGAAAATTCTCGGTGGAAACGTAAAGCAATAAATAATCAATCAATCAATAATCTGTAAGACAGCAAAATATAGTTACTCATCGTATGTAGTCTAAATCAATCCGGATTCAATACACTGTATATGCTGCAATCTCAAACATATAGGTTTAACCAAAAACTTCTTTTTAAATAAGCCTGCAGAAACTAGAACCAACAATTTTTGTTAATATGATAAATAATGAAGAGCTGCCCGCAACACGGCAATAGTCTACATACTACAACATGCAATAGTGCTTTCTGCTTTCGCCCTCAACACGGTCACGACCGTAAAGAAGATATTAAGAGCCTGAGAGATAGTTTGCTTAATCAGTAAATCTATATCATATACCGAAAGTTTACCTGGCCTGGTTGTTTACATATCGAAATCAAAACTGGATATCAGCACTTCACAATAATAATCAAAATGTTTTGCAAATGTAATCCGGATTGAAATTGATGATGCCAAAAATAGATTAAACCGATCTTATCTTTACTGTAATAACCTGTATATATGCACCAATAAAAAAAATCTTCAAAAAGTGCTATTATTTTTGCACCTTCAATATATCTCGCGCAAGTTTTGGAATGTGGACTAGAATTAATCAAAGTGCTGAGAGTACTGATAGGTAGAGGCGTTATTTGACCCGATTGATTGATTGATTATTTCTTTAAATGTTTTACGTCTCACTTGAGAATATTTCACTCATATGGAGGCGTCACCATTACCGGTGAAGGGCTTCAAAATTTAGGCCTTTCTCGGCGCTCAGGGCCTTAGAGCAGGGAGGGATCTTTATCGTGCTACACCTGCTGTACGTGACACGAGGCCTCGGTTTTTCCGGTCTCATCCGAATGACCACCCCATTCAGTCACCTCTTACGACACGCAAGAGGATGCTGGGGACCTATTATAACCCGGACCCCCACGGGGACGTTTACCCGAAAATCAATAGGGGTCATACATTCTTTAAGAACAACCTTTTATGTATGGGTTTTTGTTTTTGTTTTTTATTTTTCATTATTAAATACCTTATTGTGTTCTAAGAAAATTCCAAAGGATTTCACAATATTATTTTTCATACTAATACCATATGTACATGTATGCATTCTAATGAGTTTTTGAGTGGCCCTAATAGGATACCCTCTGTTTTTTCTATAATCAATTTAGTGCCGGACATTTTCCCTAAAAGTTTTATGATTAAGATCATAGCTGCTCTTAGCGATTCTGAATATTTTACTGGAAGGGTACAATCGTCTGCATGCTGTAGACATTTTAACTCCTTCACTTGTCCAAGTTTGAAAACTTGTATATCTTTAGAAGCATTGATTTTTAAAACCAGAATTTCCATTACAAAAAGAAAAAGTAGAGCAGAGACTAGGCCTCAAGACCATAAACTGAGAATAGACTCAAGTTTAAATTTTAAATCCAGCTAACGTTTGAAATAATTTTCAAAACCAAACGAAATTGTCTGTATAAGTTTGCATTTGAATTTTCTGAAAGCCACAAGGTTTTTATAACACCTGTACTTGAGAAATCTGAAGATATAAGTAATCAAACTTTTGACTTTAAAAGTCTATTCTCAGTTTATGGTCTTGGTCCCAGGCATCCCTGTCGAATGCCTTTCGACATTTTACATTTTCTAGTTAACCAATTATTGTTTTTAACATTTTGATAAAACTTGGTACAACAATGGTCACAGTGTGGGGATGTGCATATTTCAAGGGGAAATGCTGTCCAATGTTTTGTAAGGAGTTGTGGCACTTTGACTTATGTTTTTCTATACAAAATACTTTGTTTTCGCAACTCCTCCTAAACCCTATGGCGGATTTTGATGAAACTTGGTATAAAGAAAGGTCACAATATTACAAGAAGAAAGCTGTACGATGTTATTTAAAAGGAGTTAGGGCCCGTGGACTTAAAAGTTTTTCTATGCAAAATACTCTGTCTTTGCAACTCCTCCTAAACCCTTTCACCGTGTCCAACACAGCACGCGGGGACTGATATTTGATGCAGCGAGTACGGAGATTCCAAGCGACGCGAATGAGGTACTTACCGTAGGTTGACATTTTTTGTTCAATATCAACAAATGACTAGTGTTTATGACAATTGATATGGATTGCATTGAGGAACCCGATGATACCTATATAAATATCATTGAGTACAATTGTCATATTTATAACATTCGCGTCGCTTGGAATCTCCGTACCCGCTGCATCAAATATCAGTCCCCGCCTGTTGTGTTGGACACGGTGATTATAATGATTCCCAGGCAAATTATATTTTGCATACGAGTTGTATCTCGTTCTACCCTGACATCTGGTCTCCCATAATCTGTGAAAATTCCGGGTATATCAAGTGTATGCATTGGTGTGCTGCAATGTTTATCGTCTGTGCGCATGTGTGTAAAGATCGAAAGACGGAAACTAATTTTTTTTTTTTTTGCTTGGGCTGTCAAAAAGTATTAATTTTTGCGTTTAACCGACAATTTTCAACTTTATAAACGTGTAATTTTCGCAAAGATCTTACATTTTTAAGTATGCAGCAAAAACTGAGAAAGATTTCTGCGCATACGTGCCTCTTTGTATTGTGATGGGCGTATGCTACATGTACGTTGGCGTTGCTCGTTACTTTCTATTTTCATTTCTTTCGGGATTCTAGACACTAAAACAGATACAAGAATCAAAAGTCACTCCTGCATTGCATTCATGGGGAAATGTTAGTAAGTAAAGGTATTGAAGGCAAAAAACATTAGAGATGTAACTATAGAGAGGTTACGTAATCAGTATGTCAACCTTGATGATAAATATGTTCAGCATCGCTGCACGTTAATACATATAAAATGGCGAAGTAAAAGTATCATAACGTAATCATAGTCCAAAAACACATACAAAAATCGAGTGTACGGGCAACACGGACCTTCGACGAAGCGAAGGTAGGATCAGGTGCCATGGAGGAGTAAGCATCCTCTGCTGACCGGTCACACTCGTACCGCCGTGAGCCTGTAGTCGAAACAAAGTAAACGGGGTTAACCGTCGTCCAATATCTAGTTAATGAATGAAAGTTCTTAGACAAAGGGTATGAAACAAATCAGTCAACATATGATTAAGTGATAATATTTGTAATGCGAAACAAGGTCATTATATGCGACCGGTAGAATTTGCGAAATTAATCTGACCTTTAAACGAGATTGTTGTATAACCTCTGCGAACATCACACTTTTTGGTTATCAGTTTGGCCTCGCTTTAAAAAATCAAATCATACCATGGCATGCCCTTGCGTAATCGACATCAAACTGAGAGACTATATCATCACCCTAAGCAGGGATAGTGGGTACATTACTACACAAATAGGAAGTTGACAATTGCAAAGTCAAAGCATCACTTTATCATATAAATGTAGTTGTCAGTCTGCCATTACAGTCAAATATTAAGTAAATATCAATGAAGACACATTCTTCAGATTCCTGTGGTGTCCTTTATTTCAAGTTCGTCAGATAATCAAGATGTTGACATAATTGTGAAAATTTATGATGTTAATTGAATAAAGATCTCGTTCTATATACCTTAAGTGGTTGAAGACACGGCATTTTTTTTGTTTTTATCCCGTAACAGTTTCTGAACAAATTCTGCTTCGTTAATGAATATAAAAATAAGTCTGCGCAATAAGGGCACAATTAGTGCCCATGGATATACCAACAGATTGTTTGGAAGACATGGTCTCCAAAACAGCATAAAATATATCTATAAGAAACCCAAGCATCTCTTAATATCTTCTTCAGAGTACTTTGTGGCAATCAGAGTGGTTTCTGACAAATATGTATCTTGTTTCGCCAATGAACCAGAAACTTGTTATTTCGGGTGCCGTTTTTTGTTCAATAAAGCAATTATCATTTATCTGAAAAAGCCCTAAGATTCTTAATTTACGTGAGGAATTTGTTTGTATAAAGTGTGGAGAAAATCATTGTTTTGATGCAGTCAACTATTTAGAAAATTCGTGACTTGAAGTTTTTCTAATAGCTCTTTAGAGTTTTTGAGACATCCACATCATGATTGGACACACTTCTGGAATATGTAGTGGAACAGTCATCTCTGAAGTTGACTCTTTAACAGCTGTTAGTGTTTTGTTAGTAGTAAGGATAGAGGCTGGTAGAGCACTTACTGGAAACCAGCGATGTATCTTTTTTGTAAGGATTCTCTTATGCAATTTTGGAATCCAGTAAAGGTATGGATATTCAAATTGATCCTGATTTCTTCGGAATATGAAAAGTATATCAAAACAGAAGGTGATTTTGAAGAATTCATCTTTATCAGATTGCTAGGAGTTATAAGTAGGATTCCCAGTGTTGAATGTAATCCTAAGTTCATTTAAAAGACGAAGTTATATATAGTGACTTTTACAATATAAAGACAATGTTTGTTACTTCTTTATCAGCTGGATACCAGTAAAAAGTTTTCAAATGTAGTCTATGTAATCAGTTACTATTCTGGCTTTCTTTTAAATGACGAAGGGTAAATGTCGCATTTTCCCCGCTAAATGGTTAATACGGGATTTTCATATCGTTCCAATACTTTGATCCATTCAGACAATAGTTCAGATCTCTCCCTCAGATTTTGTGCCAACGTTTGGCTGTATTCTTCCACAGAATTCATTAATAGTCATTGAAATTATGTCGCCATTTAAACCATGAGCGAGGTTCCGTGATATTAGGTTATTTGAAGTATGAGGACTGTAAGATCCCATTTTGGACTAATCTATTACAGTAATAACATGCCAGCGGACATATTTAAATTGAAAAAATTTTAAAAAATTAAAAAAACATGACCAGCGGGACCATAATTAAATGATAAATAAAAAAATTCGAAACACATTTTCATATAGTTTCATAGGAGGACGTATTTCATATGATATGTATCTAATTGCAATAGTAAAATTAGAAATTCATATCAAAATTAAGGATTATCTCCCTCAGGCATAGCTCTGATCCTTCGAAGTATTTGGCACTACATTGTTCACTACTTTCATGTTTCGGATTTCCAACATTTTGGTTTGAGCATCACTGAAGAGACATAATTTGTCGAAATGCGCATCTGGTGCATCAAAATTGGTACCGTATATGATTTATAATTGTCAAAAAGTTTCCGCATTCCTAGGCAAAGCGTGGACTTTCAAAATTGATTAGATAGATCGTAAATTCATAAAGAGACGTTCCGTTTTTATCCGTTGAACTGATGCTCTTATAATTTTTTTTTTATTTGTTACCTCAAATGTCCATCGAATTCAAATGAACTCTAGACTGTCTTGTATTATAATCAGTGTTTATATGTCGTATAGAAAATAATACATACATGTATCACATAATTTTGAAGTTAAAATGTCATTAATTGAATATAGAAACAATCTCTCTCTCTCTCTCTCTCTCTCTCTCTCTCTCTCTCTCTCTCTCTCTCTCTCTCTCTCTCTCTCTCTCAGTTCACATGACCTCAAGTGCTATATAACTGTACATAATGGAATTTCCACGTCTTATCACAAATAGAAATCTGTCGCCATGTTGTTACTCTCTTGTTTATTTCTCATTTTCTCTTTTCTGGAATCAAGTAAGTATAAATGTATATAATTATCGCTAGGAAGTTGTACGATAGACTGAACTTCAGAGGCTGGTTTAGGAAAGGTGAGATAGATACAAATTCGTTCCTACGAAATGAAATTTGTTCCTGTACTATACACAGGTAAGTGCAGGAAGGTTACATTGTAAAAGTCCGCTAGTGCTCAAATGCCCACAAAATTTGAATACCACGAATTTTGTTTTCATATGCCCACCGTTGAAATCTAAATTGTTGACGTAGAAATGTTCTTTCAACAGAGGATCGGTATCCGTCGCTGCATGCAACACTGGCACCAATGGAACGATTAAAATGCACATGCACACATTTATGTGATGTTTCTGGATTTCGTAGATCACTCATCTTTTTTATTTCAGGAAAAGAATCAAAACCGCAATTTAAAGTTTTGAAATATAATGGTTTTTTTAAGGATTCGATATTTTCACCGATTGCTTCTTTGCCAAACGTTTTTAAGAGTGAAAATCAAGGGTCTTCCATATTATATAATCTTAAAGCGGAGACCCTGTCGGCCAGCGTTGCGACAGGCGTTGTTAGCACGTTAAAAAAAAACCACTGCTACGACTGTAGCTATCGCTATGTATACATATAATAGGATAGGTCCATATTTGTAATACGTCACTTACAACAACGTTTCAAAGTAAAAATTCTAGCCGGGACAGACAAACAACATGCATTAAATAAATTGGATTTTCACTTCTAATACATATATAGCTAGTAATATCCTGATACGGGTTCTTTCAGATGCGGAGAGGCCTACGTCCTGTAGAGCCGGGTGGATTCACGCTGGTGGCTCCTGTTACCTCATCAGGTCAATGACGCAATCGTGGGCAGGTGCCCGGGTAACACAATAAACTCTTTCTATGTCAACTTCTGTTTGATATCGTACAGTCATTGACACTTTTTGGTCAGTATAATGCTTTAACAGAGTCAGTAGTGCGAGGTGAGTCGTATTAACCAAAAAATGTCAATAATTGTTTATCATATATGATCAAACTTCATTTCATTGTTGATGACAATATGAAAGATGACATGATTTTTAACCACATCCCTTGAAAATTACAATTATTTGTACACGTAATTGTAACATTTAATGAATATCGTTTATTGTCAAATGTGGCAACGCTGATGTAAAACACTGGATTTTTCTCTGTGAGGTTCGAAATCGGGAGAAAGTCCTTTTATTTAACAGCCTGGCTTCGTGGGCTTCTAAGTTGACGGGAGCCCGTTTGGATACTTCATATGTCGTCTCCCTCCATATGTTCAATTAATCTTCATGTTGAAACATTAAAAAAAAAAAAGATAGAACTCTAATGTTTTTCAAGAAGTCATTGTGTAGGCCTAGCTAGGTGTGTTTTCAATGTACTTGTATATGTCGACCACATGGTTTCCCAGTATAATGATAATTCCCAATTTAGATGCATATGATGACTTCGGGCTCACGGCGGGTGTGATTGGTCAGCAGAGAATGCTTACTCCTCCATGGCACCTGATCCTGCCTTTGCTTTTAATTCGGGCTCACGACGGGTGTGATTGGTCAGCAGAGGATGCTTACTCCTCCATGGCACCTGATCCTGCCTTCGCTTTTGTCGGAGGTCCGTGTTGCCCTACAATTGATTTTGTATATATGTTTTTGGGACTATGATTACGTTAACGCATTGTTTACTTTGCCAATTTATATGGTAACAACTCTGTGTGGGCGATTAAATTGGGTCTTTCCCGTCTCAACTGCAAAGCCAATATGTAGAAGACATTTCATTTATACTTTGTAGTAGTACAATAAATTTAACTTTTTTTTTTCTCTCTCATCAATATCACTTGTCAGTCGGTGTGTGACTTTCTGGGAGCCAAACTCCTGATCATCGAATCCTCGGCAGAGAACGAACTTATAAAAAAGGAACTCGCAGGGCTCACCATCAACCGTAAGTCACGTGTTCTATATAAAGGAGTGTTTTCCATTATTTCAAAATGAATATAGTCCGTATTCTTTGTCATTTAATTTTACAATGATCAGATCTGAATACATTGCTCATGGTGAGAGTGAAATTACATGTACTAGCCGTACATCTATCCGAAATATCAAGGTCATAAGGGACCATGCAATACTATCACCGGGGTGGGAGCGGCTAGTGCAAAATACGATGGGACACCTTTTTTTATGACAACAGGACATGGGACAATGAATTTTTATGTGGATAATTTGGATGGAACGTGCATCTATTTTTTTCATTGACAAAAATGAAAAGATTTTTTCCCATTGATTTGAAGAGAATGATTTACAGGAAAGTGAACAAAATATTCAACAAGTTGTATCCCTAGTAAGTGTTCCATCTGTTTTTGTCTTTGTAACTTGCATATCTTAAATCATGTTGCACGAACATTCACAACTGGTGAAACTAGTAACTCATATGGAGAAGGTCACTTAGAAAAATGATGTATCTTAAATTTACACCGA
This sequence comes from Ostrea lurida, assembly GCA_903981925.1. NCBI lineage: Eukaryota > Metazoa > Mollusca > Bivalvia > Ostreida > Ostreidae > Ostrea > Ostrea lurida. The sequence continues at coordinate 43,851 of CAJDSM010011441.1, read as the reverse complement.
AGAAAGAGAATACGCTTACTTGACACAAATATTGCTTCTGACATGATGTGTTCTGATTCTGTATATTTCAAGGTCATTTATTGTTATATACAGATTCCTTATCTGGCAACGGTTCCCCGCCGAAATACTGGACAGCAGGGACAGACTTCCAGACCCCCGGCACGTGGCTGTGGGGTAAGGATGATACCTTTGGCTTCACTAACTGGGCCGGGGGACAGCCCCAGACTCAACACTGTCTGGCTCTAGATTCCCATAACCAGTACGCTTGGGTGGCAGAGGACTGTGAGAAAAGCACCAACTTTATCTGCGAAATCCAGTGAGTATATCGGCGAACTGCATGGCTATTCTGAAGTGATGTCAATTTTTTTGGGATGATTTTTGATTCTACATAGAAAGAGAAACGGGAAATTAAAAAGAAAAAATTTGGGTTTTCATACTCGTTTTCAACTACACGTGTTTTAAACATGACTTTTGCGACTAAGATGTACTCAAGATTTATTAATTTTAAACTCTCCATTTCGTTCTGTGATGTAAACAAAAATAAGGAATGTTAAATTTACTGAAATAGATACTCTAAGGTCAAGGTGTCTTCTTACATACAGATATAAAAAAAAGATTTAATACTTGTAATGGAAATAAATAATGACCTTTCTGCGCTTGATATATGGAAAAACTCATGATATCGAATTTCAGAGTTAAAAAATACAATTTAGGAGTGATGTCAATTTCTAAAATTCACGTAATATTCAGAGTCTTGTCTCAAAATTTAAAAATGGCACTTTAGAAAAGTAGAAGATTTCGGTCAAATCTTTAAAATATTGACCAAAATACTGATTTTTTGCACAGAATTTCGAGTAAATTGAATCGGACTTTTAAAAGAATATGTATTCTGTTTGAAAAAATACCTCAACAAAATCAATAAATAACAATATTTGAACTAGTTTCAAGTCTCATCTACTTGTATCATTAATTTTAAAAACTGTAATATATGATTAGGGGTATAGAAATAGAAGGTAAAATCAATTAAATAGAAACTGTAAAATCATGCCTTTTGATTAATCAATCCCTCCGCCACAAAATATAGTCCCTACCAAATCCTTTCAAAATCTGAAATGACACAAAATTTTGCAACTGGACAGGGTTCAATTGTAAATGTGTAATATGTTTGCACCGATGGGGTCAGTATTGAACCAGTAAATACTTAGTGATAGTGTCCTGCGCAGTTGTTATCAAAAGCTCAGCCTATAGCATCCTTAAGATGGAATTCTACAACAGAAAAATTTGACATTAATGAAAATTAGAGTACTTTGTACAACAATATTTTGAATTTGAAAAGTTTCAAATTTACATATGTACTTTATTCAAAGTATTTTTTTAAAAAATCATTTTTAGTAAAAAGTACTGCAAAAAATTACAAAAATCCCTGCTGTACTCAAATTCACGAACTGCAGTTCAGCAGTAATTTATTGAGCTAATATAGATATTCACATTTCCCGTCATGATTTAAAAGGAATTCAGCCATTGTGACGATGTAGTATACCTCCTTAAGCTGGGTCCAAGGCTGGGTTGCCAGCAGAAAAGCCGAATCTTGTCGAGATTGCTTTAATTTTTAATGTGGAAAACTTCTATTTTTATTATTTGACCATCTCTTTTGTAGGCTAGCTGTGTCCCAGGATTCAATAGTCGGATAAAATTGTCAGCATCAGTGGATCATTGATCTATGTAACTATGTTAGTAAAAGTACAGAACTCACCACTATGTCATTGAAGTGTTTCATAAACCCATTGGTGCCACAAAAGGAAAAATCGACCGCCATCAAATAAACTGGCAGCAGCCACCGAATGAATTAACAATTAACTGACTGTTGCCTGATAATATCTGTCGACCACCAAATAGATACCACACAGTCTTTAAGCGTGATCGTTGAAATAAAATAGCAGAGGAGTGTCATTTCCCTGGCAACCGTGTGGTGTCTGTTGCTATGCAACTGAAGCAGATAATCTTTGCTATACCGTTCGGACAGTACGGGTGATTTAAAGCAATAAAGTATTTAAGTGATAGATGTAATGCATTTCTACCCATACATTTTCAACCAATTCGTAGTTAGTATTCTGTTGACATTTACAATCTTCTTTGCTCCGACTGCATAACACCATGAAGATAGGGCGGACTTCATTAATCATTCTTTCATGACGTTAGTTTTGCATAGGGGCGTGTAATGTTTTCCGTGCTCCCTTTTCTTGAGTTTTTAAGATACCGTTTACCTGATCAAGACAATGGGTTCACAGCGGGTGTGACCCGTCGATAGGGGTTGCTTACTCCCCCTAGGCACCTGATCCCGTCTCTGGTGTGTCCAGGGGTCCGTGTTTGCCCAATTCTTGTTTTGTATTCTATTTAGGACTTATGATATTGATCACTGTTCGTTATCTTTGCCTTTATATGTATATGTAAAATTAAACTGGTTGTACTTGTGGTACAAGATACATGCACATAGTTTCGCTAATGGGGAAATGAATAGAACATTGCTAATTTTGCTTTGATAGTGTTTGGAACTTTAATTGTTAAAAATCCTCACCTTAATAAAAAAAACTAACCTTGATATTCTCACTAAATAATATGACGAAGGCGCCCCATTCATTTTTGTTTTGGACATAACATTTGATGATGTTTGATGACCAGAGAAACATCTGGACTGCGTTCAAGATCGTAGCGCCGCTAGGCTAGAAATCTAGGTATCTTGAACGCACTGTATGAATTGCTACGTCAGTGCTAGCCTAGCATGCCGTTCAAAATCGTAGCGCTACCGAGCCATACGTAGCCGCTACGAACCTGAACGCAGCCCAGGACAAGTCCTTCTGTATTCCGTAATACTATATAGTACCGATAAATTAAAATACAGTAAACATTTCTAGGAAAAGTTATAGCGTTGAATATTATCAACAATGAATGCATCATTTTACATTTGTATATAGAATACCATTAAATATCGTTTTGGGTGGGACTTTAAGGTTAACATGATTGTTTACAACAAAGTTCAGTGTTTGACATTTTGAAAACTGTTTTGTGTTTTCAAGAAACAAACGAAACCCCAATTTGTGTTGTTCCATTCACTTACACCTTAGACGGAAGATGTATTGGGTTTTTATAAAATTCACAAAAACACCTACACAGATAATTTTGATAACCCTTACAAACAAAGGTACAGTAAAGTTATGTTTTACCAAGCTCTTGTCTTTTTGTAATGGCTGCAAGGGAGAAGTTTCATACTTGTAGTCTGTCACAGAATATATGAGAAGTGGTGTAAATCAAAATGAATTCCAAAGAACTTTTTGAAAATTTGAAATAAAAAAAACTTTCCCCCAAATTAACAACTTTAAAACGCACGACGTCTCGACACTTTCAACCATCATTTCTCGCGACGAATCAAAGACTTGACTTTGGCATCATGGACTGCTGCTTGTCCACTAAAAATGAATCTCGGAAAAATCCATAGCTTAAGTTCAATCATCCAAACCATTACCCTGTAAAACACCAGTCTGATTCTATGCACAAGTACTCTAATATTTTATTTTAAACATATTTTATTGAATAATTCAAAGGGATTGGGCAACAGGCGTAGCTTACATACGCCCTCTCCTGAATACAAAGGCCAAGCATAAGAAATAATGTACGAAGATATAAATGATAATGCAACTAGTTGCACAAGTACTCTGGCGTTGATATTGCAATATGCTGAGGTTCCTCAACGACAGTGAAATAACGAACAGTGATCAACCTCGCAAGTTCCAAACAGAATACAAAACAAGAGTTGGATACAACAGAGATTGGACAAGTGCCCAGGAGGAGTAAGCACCCCCTGTCGACCGGACTCATCCATCGCGTGTCCATTGTCTTAATCAGGCAAACGGAGCCGTCCAGGCAATCCTTAGTCAAACTAGTGTAGGAAGAACGGCTTAACAATTGCTGTGAAGCACGTCAGACAGCTATTTACCCGATAGGAGAGGCCAATCTATTTGTGGTTGTGTTAGAATGCGCATGGGGATTAAAGTCTTTGTTTTAGTGTTTCGATAAAATGTTTCTTTATTACCAATATGTGTATTAAAGGTTCTGAATAAAAGATGTTCGACATATGTATAAATAAAAGTACTAATATTTGTAATAAGTGTATTTCATTATTATTAATTATTCAACGAATATTATGAATTTACGATTTTTTTTACGAATTAAGTTTTTACAACAAGTACTCCCCAAATGGCAGTGTGTAAAATATAGAAGACATTCATTAAGGGGGTTTCCAGATATTGATTCGATAAATAAATATTAATAAAAATTAAGATATTTTTGATTTGAATATGCTGCGGTTTCAAATATTCATATTTTTGTGCTTTATGTAAAATATCAACCTGCAAATCAGATTTGCATTCAATAAAGCCAGTCTAGCAAATGATATCACCATCATGTTACACAGATCTGGGGCATGTCTTTCATTCTGTTTACATCGATGCATGCTTGATTTATGCACCTTTTTTTTGACATTCAAAATCTGATCTATTCGCATATCACCATGGGAGTGCTATACAATTTTAGAAAATCAGTTTAGCGTTTCAGCAATTTGCCTTAAGCATGGGCGGATTTAGGATTTCAATGTAGAAGGGCGTCAAGCCGTGGAAGAAATATAGGGGACAAGAGCGTGTTGGTCGTTTCTGTATGTTTCTTTGGAAGTAGCTTAGAATATTTCAAATTTTTAGCGGCCGATTTGATGCTTTGCATCAACCTTATCTTGTATTAGGTTTGTTACTGACTAACTACGGAAATATATATTGCAATCTTCTGCATGGTCATTTCAAAGTGATCTTTAACGTTGAATGACACACCAGTGATTATTTGTTTTGGTACCAATTCCTTACATGTTTATAAAAAAGCATCTGTTATATGACCACAGATCGAAATTGTTTTGTCGTTCATTTTTAACAATCCCCCCCCCCCCATGTTTTCAAAGGAAATTGAACTTTATATCAATTTTAAAGCTACATAGAAGAAGTGTTCACATTCTCCATCCCCTTTAGATCCACTATAACATTTAGGAAAACAAATGGATCCTCGCTTTCCAATAATATACCATCTACAAATTGCAATAAAGCATTTTACAAAGGTTCTAGTTATAGTTCTATAGAAGGAGAATCATTCACAAGATTTTGTGACAGACAGACGGACTCAAATTGCAAAAACAATACGTCTCCCCTTGAAAAGAGGGAGGTGATAATGATCAAAATAAACTGTTATACATGTATATGCGTACATACGTGTTGATCAATGTATATATTGAACTTTGCGCATGACAAAAATCTATCTTTTAGAGGAATTTCATTAATTGAATAAAAGGAATAAACTGGTAAGGTACTGATGGTGAAAAAGTTAATATTTTCCATAGAGAGTCAATAAAAGTTTGCAAAGGACAGTAACTCTCTCAAATCTACAAATAATTATACATACTAATACGTTTTTTTTTTTTTTTAGCAGTTAACACTAAAAGATTGTAATTTTTACAAGTTCGTAACTATTATTATTTTGTTTAAGGTGGAATGCTACACTAGAGAAATTTGACGTGGATGAAAATTAGAGGATATGTTACACAATATTTTGAAGGAAAAAAATCAAATTCACTCTATTTTGTCAAAAAATGCAGTTTTAGTAAAAAGCAACTTAAAAAAAAAAAAAGAATTCCAAATCTCCGCTGGAATCGACCCCACGGTCTGCAGTTCAGGACGCAATGTGCTTTTTTTTTTAAAATGTGCTATTTTCATCCATGTTTCTTATTATGACGGTGTAGAGATCTACCTTAATCAATGAAAATAGGTGAATTTCTCATGTTGACCGCTCGCACCCACCCATCTGTTTTCGTGTGTCTGGCATCTTTAAAGACGTGCCAACATAATTACAATGTATATGGTTTCTTTGCTTATTAATTAAATCAAGCTAAATGGAGTGGAAATTAATACATTTTTTTTTTACTTTCAACCATTGATATTGATAAGTCACATACAAGGGTTGAACTTTCTTAACATTTTTTAGATCCATTTTGTTTCGATATCCAAATGTAGAATCCTCGTTTGCCACACATTTCAATAAAACACAAACACATGTATACACACAAAATGTTCGAAGATTCTACGTAAATTCAATGTACGTAAAAGCAATTTTTTGTTGTTGGTGAAATTGTTATTGATAAGCCCCTTCCCCTCCCTACTTTAACAACAAGACGTCTATGGGCCACGTCGCTCACCTGAGCACTAGAGCAGAAGTTGGGGATTTACAATGTGCCACTATTCAAGGGTATGGGCTAAAGTTAACCTGTCATCTTCCAATATATCAACAATAAAATAAGACAGGGAATCGTATGACAGGGTGGAGTCAGACATAGCTCCTGGGGACCTTATATTAAGATCTCTTAAAATTATTTTGATACAATGAACAAGAGAATATATGGTGGGAGGGTGGGGATCTCAACAGTTTTAAGATATTAAACCATATTTAAAAGGGCGGGGTCAGTCATGAACCCAAGGACCCTCAACATATTGTCTGAACACAAGGAACAAAATGATATTCAAATTGGGTTTGATGGTGGGGATTTCAGTAGTTTTCAAAACATTAGACCACCTTAGGGTTGGTATCTCAAAAGTTTACAAGATTCTTAAAAGGATGGAGTGAGCTATGACCCCAGGGACCCTTGACATATGTGTCACTGAACTTGTCTTGACACAAGGAACAAGAAAAGATAAGTTAAAAAAAAGATGTTCCCCATATATTTGCATAAAACTTTGATCCCAGTTGTGGCCCCACCCTAACCCCGGGGGTCATGATTTGCATAAATTTGATTCTTCACTATGCCAGGAAGTTTTCATGTAGATTTAAGCTTTTCTGGCCCAGTGATTCTTGAGAAAAGGTATTTCTAAGTGACACAACCCTATTTTTCATGTTTGTGATTACCTTCCCTTTGAAGGGGGCCTGGCCCTTCATTTGAGCAAACTTAAATCCCCTTCACCCACGGATGACTTGTACCAAGTTTGATTGAAATTGTTCCTGTGGGTTTGGAAAAATGTTCCCTTATCAGCAAGTAAAACCTTGATCCCCTGTGTGGCTCCACTCTATCCCCGAGGGGCATGATCTGAAGAAATTTGAATATACTCCATAATAGGAAGCTTTCAATTAAATATTTACTCTTCTGGTTCAATATTCTTCAGAAGGGGATTTCTAGGTCACCTATATAGGTGATCTATTGCAAATTGGTCTTCGTCCGTCGTGCGTTGTCCGTTAACAATTGAACATTTTTAACTTCTTGATAACCATCAGTCCAATTCTTTTCAAATTTGGTATGAAGCATCTTTGGGACAAGGGGCACTTAAATTGTAAATTTCAGGTCTCTTGCACCCCTGGGGCCTTCGGGGCGGGACAAAAAATGCCCAAAAGTGACCAATTTTCAATATATATATTCCAAAGAAATGGAATATAAAGTTAAATATTTTTTAAAGAGTTAACAGTGGAAACTGCGCACAATTGTGATTTAAAAAAATCTGCTTTAAATGAAACGTGTACACGCATATTTAACAAAATTAATTCGTAACAAAAACATGACACGAGCCTTGTTTACATATTAAAGCCTGGGCCAATGGATATATAATTCAATTTTTTAAGTCTGATGACCTTAATAATCCCTCAAGCTATAGAGGTATTAATATTACTAGTGCCCTTGGTAAAATTTTCAACAGCATTCTGAATTGTAGATTAGAAAAATTTCTCCATGATCACAACCTAATTAATCACTCACAGATGGTTTTTACCAAAGCTGCCCGCACATCTGATCATCTATTTGTTTTAAAATGTCTGATAGACAAATATTGCAACTCTAAAGAAGGTAGACTATATGCATGCTATATTGATTTTCACAAAGCCTATGACAGTGTTATTCACAGGGGCGGATCCAGGATTTTTTGAAAGGGGGGGGTGAGAATTTTTATCATATCAAAATGCACTGAATGTCCCTTAAGAGACAAGGAATTATGGGCCGCGGCGCCAAATATAAAAGGTCCTGAGCAGCGTGTTCAGGGCAGATTCCAATGGACGAAACCCAAGCTTAAACACGGATTTTTAAAAAAAGTTTTGAGGACTTGTCGCAGGCCCGTAACCAGACCAGTAATTCCATTGGGGAGGGGTGGGGAGGGGGTTGGGTCACAAGACTAAGCAGAAAGGTCTGCCGCTTTAGGCCCTTAGTGGGTCCAGGACTGGTCCTAGCAGGGGGTCCAGGGGGCGAAGCCTCGAAAACTGAGAGGGTTCTAGCATTTTCATTGAGTCTAGGGGTCGCTTAAGATTCCCAGCGTCCAGGACTGGCCATGATAGGGAATCCAGGGGGCGAAGCCCCGAGAAACTGAAAGGTTTAGCATTTTCATTGGGTCCGGGGCCGCTTCAGCCCCCATCGGATCCAAGACTGGTCCTGGTAAGGGTCCAGGAGGCGAAGTCCCCGGAAACTGAGAGGTTTTAGCTTTTTCATTGGGTCCGAGGCCGCTTTCAGCCCCCACGAGTCAAGGACAAAGCCGAAAGGTCTGCCGCTTTAGGCCCTTATAGTGGGTCCAGGACTGGTCCAGCAGGGAGGGGGAGGGGCGAATCCCTCGGAAACTGATCGAGAGATTTTTTCATTTTAATTGGGTCCGGGGCCGCTTTCAGTCCTCATCGGGTCCAGGACTGGCCCTGGTAGGGGGTCTAGGTGGCAAAGCCCCCGGAAACTGAAAGGTTTTAGCATTTTCATTGGGTCTGGAGCTAGGCTGCTTTCGGCCCCCATCGGATCCAGGACTGGCTCTGGTAGGGGGTCCAGGGGCGAAGCCCCCGGAAACTGAAATGTTTTAGCATTTCATTGGGTCTGCCGGCCGCTTAGCATTTTTATTTTAAAATGGGGGGGGGGGGCATGTACACCCCCCCCCCCTGTTACAGCTTGTTGTCGGCTTCATTTCAGATGTATTCACTAGATCGTTTTTGTTAAATTTTAGAACCATACCTAATAAGTAAACGTACAGACATTTTACCCTATTTCCTTTGACCTTTGGAAAATAGGCTCATGTGTTAATTTAAATTTGAAATTTCTTTAAAACAGTGTAACAATTACACATCTCTCTCTCTCTCTCTCTCTCTCTTCTCTCCTCTCTCTCTCTCTCTCTCTCCTCTCTCTCTCTCTCCTCTCTCTCTCTCTCTCTCTCTTCTCTCTCTCTCTCTCTCCCTCTCTCTCTCTCTTCTCTCTCTCTCTCTCTCTCTCTCTCTCTCTCTCTTCTCTCTCTCTCTTCTCTCTCTCTCTCTCTCTCTCTCTCTCTCTCTCTCTCTCTCTCTCTCTCTCTCTCTCTCTCTCTCTCTCTCTCTCTCTCTCTCTCCCTCTTTTACAAAATCAAAAGGGGGCGGGATTGCAACCCCGTAACCCCCTCTAGATCTGCCAATTATGATTCATACAGGATTAAAGCTTAAATTACTACACATGAAATTTTTATAAACATCGTAAGCAATATGTAAAAAATAGGTATGCATGTGTGAAAACAGGAAAATTTCTCACTAATTCCTTTCCAATCAATTTAGGCGTTCGTCAAGGGGACAACCTGAGTCCCTCATTGTTCAAAATTTCATCAATGATTTTCCGCATATTTGGATAAATGTATTGATGCTGTTTCACTCAAACTCAGAGTGTGAATTGCCTAATGTATGCATGCAGATGACATTGTCCCTTTTTCATCAACAGCTAAAGGTCTACAGGCAAGACTTGATAAACTTGAGAGGTATTGTTCTTATTTGGTGTCTTACTGTCAATTTAAAAAGAAACCAAAGTCTTGATTTTTAACAAAGCTGGTCGCAATATTCAACAAAAATTTAATTTTAAAACAACATTATTGCATGATTTGTGTCCAACTACAAATATCTTGGACTTCTCCTTACTGCATCTGGGAGCTTCCAGGCAGCAAAATCAGAAAAAAGGCATTAAAAGCCTATTATAAACTGAGAAATGACTTCATAAGTTTGAATCCAGTGTTCATGTATTTGACTCTACCATCAAACCAATTCTTTTGTACAATGCAGAGATTGGGGGGGGGGGGGGGGTGAACATATTTAGTACAAAAGACTTTCCAAGATCGACAATTTAAGTATTGATGATTGTTTTAAAAATTTACCCTGTGAGAGAATTCAATATATATCTCAAGTTTTGTAAATACATTCTTGGTGTTCACAAAAAAAGTACTAATTTTGCAGTACTGTCTGAATTGGGAAGGTTCCTCTACCATTATGATATTGTTAGATCACTTATTAGATATTGGTTAGATATGAAGGAATTTATCTACAGAATTCACTTTACTGAAGGATGCATATGAGTGTAGCTAAAAGCTTTATCTAAATCACATGAATCATGTATGCATTCATACATAAGTTGCGTAGTATATTTAATATCCATGATGATCTTGTTAGATTTGGGAAACAAAAATTCAAATTGGTATGTAATAAATCTATAAAGGATTATTATGTGAAAGACTGGTATTCCAACTTGCATGCATTTATTTAGAGAAGGCAAAAGCACATATGTTGAATGAAACAATACTGGGGTTATGAAAATTATTTATCTGTTGTTAAAAATTTTGATTAGAAGATCATTGTGTAAGTTAAGAATTTCTTCTCACAGGTTAAAAATTGAATCAGGTAGATTTACCAACACTCCTAGAGATGAACGTTTATGCACTATGCAGTTCTAGCATCATTGAAAATGAAAAACTTGTTAAAAAATATGATGATGTCAGAAAGACAAGAAATATTTAAAATTATTAATATTAAATATAAACATTTTTCCACCTTGAATAATGAGCAAAAACTATATTGGCTGCTCAACTCTGAAGAAAAGAAATCCTTGATCTTGTTGGCAAATTTATTAACAAAAATATATAATACAAATATCAAATCATATGTGCTTAAAATTGCATTTACAGATTTGGTTATCTTAGTCTTTGTACTGTATATTCTATGGATTGGCAACTGTTGTCATGATCTCACCACAGGAACCGGTAATTTGGTCTGTAATAATGATATTAAGGGTCTATACTATACCACCCCCTATGTTTTTTTTATAGGGTGGTATAGTATAGACCCTAATATCATTATTACAGACCAAATTACCGGTTCTGTGATCTCACTCTGTTTTGGACTCTGAATTAGAAATATCTGTAGGCCTATTCTGTATTCTATTCAAAACAAAGAATTGTAAGTGCTGTACATGATCGTGTATAACTCACTTGTAATTCAACATTTTGCTGACCATTAGAAATATTAATATTTACAATCTACCGTATAAAGTCAACTCTCAAGTTAGCCCAAAATGGGGGGTGGGGGTGGGGTGGTGGTGAAGTTATGTAGTTTACAACTTTTGAACATCATAGTTCGATCTAAAATTCACAAGGCCCATGTAAAACTTATTTTTATTTTAAAGAATTTCATATTAAGTGCGCCCATTCGATCTAGATTTCAGACTGGTCAACAATTTAAACATCAAAACTCATCACACCAGACGCGAATAGGAACCATCTACTAAGATCATTTTCCATGTATTAATATCAAAACTCAGAAAGTGTATCATATTTAAGGTAGGTGCCTAATAGTGACAGAAACTCAGGTGTGATGCAAGTAAGCGGCGCAGGGAAGTCTCGGTTGTTCTATTTTTAGCCGAGCACCTGTCAGGATTTATTTTTCATAGCAATTGCATTATGGGAAAAGACAGATGTCCAAACATGGCCGCCAAAACCAGGGATTCCCTCGTACTATTTCATTGTTTTTAAAATCAATTGAACAATCGTTGAAAAATTAAGGATATTTGTGACAGCAAGGACTTGCTTTGAATTTTTGGGAAGTGGTTATATTAATGAATGGAAGATTAAAATGTGATAACTAGATCAAATTCAAACAAAACAATTCTTAAGAAAACATGGAAGACATTGGAACTTTTTTGACAGTGAACCGAACTTTTGTTGATGTGCATATAAGTATCACAGATTCGCTGAGACTATGAACTTGATGAGATAAGCTTGACAATGTCGAGTCGACATGTTTGTTTTGTGTGCGGTAGCCTGGGCTCGGAATCAGTGCTACGGATCAAACCACATGACAGACTGCCTTATTTTCCATTCTTGGAGCACCATGACCCACCAAAAGGCGCGCGACTGCCGACCAGCTCGGGAACGGTGGACTGTTGCCGGGTATGCTACGCTTTCCTGACTCAGCAGTGGGAGACGTACGAACGATCCAAAACTCCTGCCATTAAACGATTGTACTGGTTAAAACGTGCAGACAACGGGCATTTCACAGGAGCTGAGATGAGACTGCAAGGAGAATACATTGCACAGATCATGGGTTTGAATTATCAGCCCGGGATGGAAGGGCGTGTATCACCTGACAATAGCACGAGAGACTATCCCCCCTCCCCGCCATATCGTAAAGAGGAAAGAGAAACGCCGAGTGGTAAACATTCAGTTCATGGGGAGCAAGGTTTTAGCTATAGATCTGATACAAAGACTCATGTTAAAACAAAGATATCAAGCCAAACGGTGAATGTTTCACACAAGGACACACATATTCACCAATCGCACAACAGCTCAAAGGGTTCTCGAAATGAGGATGTTCACCACAGCACAAAACGTTCTCAGCATGAAGGAGTTCACAACAGGAAGGGTTCTCAAAGTGAGGGAGTGCTTGATCTGACTGTAAGAAAAGAACCCAAAGCAAAGCCTGTTTCCACACCTAGTGACAATGAACAAAAGATTGTGTGTTATATCTGTGCACAGAATACTCAAGTAAGGAACTGCAAGTATGTGTCTACAGCAATGAACTCAACCAGTGAACCATTCTTCCCAGTTTTACAAAAAATCAGCCAACCAGAGGGGGCCTTTCCCTTGAACCATCAAGGCCAGGTTATCGTGTGTGGGGACTGCAGGCTTCTGTTGTACCAGCAGTGGCAGGCCTACGAACTCGCAGGTGTGCCATTCCAGAACAGAGTCTACAAACTTTGTGATGATAAAATCAAAATACCAAAGTCCGAACCAGTAAGCCACATGGAGAGATTGCCGAAAACTCCTGTGGAGACTGACGAATATGTGTGTTATTTGTGCGGGAAACTTTATGCCAGTGATCTGATTAGGTTGTTGTACACTGTGCCCCCTCGCGATCCTACGATGGGAACATTATTCTTTCCCTTTGTTCAAGAACTTCAGCGTCCCAAAGGAGCTCAGCCTTTGAAATCGGATGGATCAGTTTTATCCTGTCGAAATTGTTATGCTGAACTGTATCACCAATGGCAAGTGCAAGAATCCATGCAAGTTCCTGTTTATCAACGCAAGTACTCGATGTCTTTTGCAACCACTAGCAATCATGATGAACAAAGTCATGGCATGCACAAGACAAGTGGTATGGAATCCAAAGGCTCTGTTGTGAAGTCAGAGACAATTCGCCCCCTGAACATCCACATATCTGAAGGAGTCCCTGGAGGCAGCAAGGGAAGCTCCCAAGGACTTCTAGCCATCGCTGTATCTGATGAAAAGCATGGATCAGTCATGTCTTCATCGCCAAGCAAACTCTCCACGCTTCTTAAAAAACCATATGAAAATACTAGTTCTGGTACAAGCATACCTCATCCTCTAGAGCAAGCAGTGGCAAAACCCAAAAAGATATGCTTCCTGTGCGGGGAGAAATCAAGAATGATGAACACTCATGTTATACACGCACACCCTATCACTCAAGAAACCAAAAGCAGCAACACCATGGTTATGCCTTTCTTTCCCTTTCTGATCAACTCCAGTCCCGCTCCAGGGGCAGAGTCCATGACGGAGGAAGGAACGGTAATCGTCTGTAGCATCTGCTTCCACATGCTCATCAAGCAGTGGAACTTCTTTGAAGAGTATCCCAGTGCAGAAAGTATCAACCGATATCATCGCAGATATGTCATGCCCAATTTTGTTTGTTACATTTGCGCTAAATGTACAGACCGAAAAAACGTCAAGATTTTGGAAGCAGCCAAGTTTCCATTTCTAAAGGACATTAAGTGTCCTCAAGATTCACTGGTACTTCACGGAGGTCTCCTAGTGATCGCCTGCAAACCCTGTGCAATGGATCTGAACCAGCAGTTTGCTGCATACGAGAGATTGAAGGTGCCTGCCACCCTGCGGAAATACAACTGGGTACAGAGAATTACGAGTAATGATCACAGCGAACAGGAAGCGGAGGTAGTGAAAGAGGTGCGTATTTATCACTGGATGTCACATACCTTAAACCAACTATTAAGCACAAATATTGATGAGTCAAGTTTTTTACATCTTATGCACACTAAACAAGATAAATGAATTTTTTGACAATGAATATTTGCAAGAAATTAATTCCCTCATAGAAAGTCTTTGAAATTGGAGACTTGTATGAAGAGCAAGGGTATTAATATCAGACTTTATATGCTTCTAAAGAAACTCTTTTCTCACATTATCACTTGAGTGAAACCAACTTGACCAATGTGAGACAGCCATGTGAGATTTTTCTGTCTCGCACTGCTGCGACATCATTGATTGTTACATCACATACTTTCTATGATTTACATTACACGGTGAGATAAAATATTATGTATCGTTTTTCGTTAAATTTCTGTTTGAAGTAGCTTTCTGATGGGCAACCTTGGGTTATTTTAGTTTACACCTTCAGTGTAAACCATTTTCAGATACAGTCTTTTTGTCTGTCTAATTGTATGATAATTTTGAATTTTCACAAAGCTCTGGAATTCATGCCCTAATCTGTGAGTAAAATACGAGAAAAAGAATCCTTCATTATTTACTTGTGTGGGTTAGGGAAATTCCATCTCCGGAACAAGATTCGCTGTCTAGGGCTGGGCAGCCTGTCATCCTAGATTGCGAATCATGTTCCCATGGTGGAATTACCCTATCCCACACAAGTACTAAATAAATGAAGGATTCTATTAGTCTTTTGGGACTTGTTCTAATTAAATATAAATATTTACGAGTTAATGATCAAAATGGTATATAATAATCATAATTAGAATTCAATTTCATCATACATGTTCGAAAATGCTGTCTCCAAAAATTATTTCTGTGAATTGGACCTTTAAATTTCCCTTTGTCTTTATAAGAAGCATTGAATCTACAGTACTGGTATACAGCTGAGGTGGAACTTAATTTGCCCACTGGCCACTGTGGGCCATTTTAAGAGTGGGCATTGAAATGTCCACTGAACACAGTGGGTTGTGTATAGAACTATGTAACACAGGTAAATGTCCACTCCAAATCCCCACAGTGATTGCAAGTGGGCAGTCCATAGTGGAAAGTGGGCATTCAAAAATCCACCTGAGCTCTACTGTACATGAAGCAAATTGGGTCCAAATGCTTAAAATAGTTTATTCAAGGTCTGTACACTGTAGGCCGTCCAAGCAAAAGGTTATAATGATTTAATGAGCTTTTCTGATCAAAATTTGTCTGGTGTGTGTCTCCCGTAACTGTTCACATTTTTTACTTCTCAACAAGAACCATCAGGCCAATTTCAATCAAACTCGCCAGAAATTAAGTGACTGTGAAGTGGTTGATGTTCATTAAAACAAGAGATCATGCCCTAGTCCTAGGGGAGATAATTCAAAGATAGTGAAATTGGAGCTTAATATTAAGAAAAATAATCCTACATAAGAACTTACAAAGCAGGAAAGCTGAAGCTTGTATGATGTCAGAAATGTAGCTTAAGTATCATTTATGTTATTACCCATAGGGACAGGTCAGGATCACCATGCATAGAGGGTCGAAGTTCAACATTGGTGATACATGTACAAATATGGGAAAATTATTTGAAAATCTCTTTTCAACAGGTTGAAGAGTGCATATTGTCAAATTGTTATGCAAGCATCCTCATATAATGTAGTTAACAGATTTGATGTCATTAACCCCCCTCCTCCACCCCCTGTGGTAAGGCTGGGGCCACAATAAGGGCTTCATAGTTTAACAAGTCTACAGATTATCGATATACATGTATATTCAGGCAACCTAATGTAGTGTTGTATCAGTTACTGTATAAATTTGTTCATGCAACTTGCAGAGCAACAATAGGGGTTTAGATCTTAACATTGATTATGTTTGGAAAAAATCTTCTTTAGAACCATGCAAGTTCCCTCATGTATTGCATTCCATGGCCCCAGGGGCAAGTGTGACATTTGAATATGATTCAAAATTTGTAGATATGTTGCTTAGACTGGAATTTGTTCACTCCTTGCCCCAAAGTAATCAGGTGAGGGATATGGCTCATGGGCTTCTAACTTGTTTGAGAAGTTGATTAAAATTAGAAGATATCCCCCCCCAAAAAAAAATCAGTTTCATGAAAAATATTTAGGTAAATTTATGGGGATTTCAATATTTTCATGTTACTGTTTTCAGTTTTATTACAAGTTTGCAAAATATGAATTGTTACCTAGGAAATTCTAGATTATTGTAATAGTGGGGAAGGCACTGTACCATAATCTTAGAAAATTTATATACATGTATTTCAATTAATTCCTATTATACCATGTATACAGAATTCGAAATCTTTGACTATTAGAAATTAATATTCATTGATTACACATTATTTATACATGTACATAGATGGCAATGAATGTGATATTTTATAGAATGAAATAAGCCGTTCCATGCAACTGTATTTTTCGGTCAATAATTTTGGTGTTGATTATTTCAGGAAAGAGAATCTCATGTGGACGCTGTAGAGAGCAGGGACGTGGACATAGAAGGGTTGGATGATGCTGCGACAGAGAGTGGTATGTACGATCTTCCTCTCCCATGTGTGTGTCAATATTTCAGGTGTGTAATGGCAGCCAATAGGAAGAAGTCCAGAAATGGTGGGTAACTGGTAAGTTGGATTGAGGAGGGAATCCCCAGAGAGTAGTCTAACCAGGTGTTGGTTTAAGATTGAGAAAAAAACCCTCACTGCCCTATTGTTAATTGTAAAATTGAGAAAAACCTCAAACTGTCAGAACGTAACTGTCAGAACGTAAGTTGAAAGCACCTTGCTGTCTGCATTCCATAGCAACACAAGACAAGAAAGACAACTGATTAAGATTTTGGTGTAACAAAGGTTATCTCTCTTGGGCATCAAATCTAATAAAAGGAAATTATTTGTTGTTAAAAGATTTAGAGAATTTACCTATAATTATTTCTCTTTTTATTGGTAATTTGCAATTGAAATCATTTTGACCCCTTTAATGGGCTCTTTTTTTCTTTTTTTTAATACAAAATTATCCCTTGATAATATTTTGAATTAAAAATTATGTGTATCATTTTATCATAGATTCAAGAATTACACTAAGTAGTTTAACCAATAGATGGTATATATTGGTAACTAATTTTGTTACTAAGTAAACAGTGCGATATCCATTAAATGGATGGTGAAATATTTGTGTAATCTCACAGACTGTTGAGGCCATGTCTATTGTGACTGCTGAATGCCCCAGATAGTATTCACCCCAAAAATTCAAGACATCATTTCTTTTATCTTTTTCTGTTTCCCTTTCCCCTTGGTGTTCCCTGTGTCTTGGCCACATCTCTGGTGTAGGAATCGATGATGTTGGCACGGTGACAGTTGCCACGGAGTCTGGTGTGACACCTCTGACCCCAGCGTGTCGATGTTGCATAAAACACAAACTCGATGACAGAATGGCTCCCATTATGTAGTCCCAGTGAGACAACTCTTAAATGACACTGCTCAAGTGCTGTAATTACGGCCTCTATTGGGATTATTGATTTTTTTTTTTTTTTTCACTTTGCGGGTTTTTATTTGGACTTGTTTTATTAGAGGGCCTTGCTTTTTATGATACCGATCGAGATTTGTTTGCCATATTGAACATTATGATTATCTCTAACTTACGATTTTGCAGAAGATGCCGTTCCGTCATCAGATTTATGTTATAAAAATCTTTTATTGATATTTCGACCATAACAGTTACTGCTATCAATGATGGTTGGCTTATGTAATGATTTACATTACAGAAATAATCGAAGTCTTTTAGCTTTGTGTTGTTACAAATTTGGTGTATTTATTCCAAATTTTGGCACTTGCGTGCCAAGGGTTATCATTTATATTGTAGTCTGTTTTAGCCTGTTGCTGTCAATATTGCCAGTATGTAATTCTTTATAGAAGCTGATCATATCTCTAAATAAATTCCTACAGTGGCTGTGACACGCTTCCGATGGGACTTGTCATATACGCCAGGCTGAGAAATCCTGGTTGACCCGCCCCCACCTCATCTTGCGTCATTTGTCGAGACACCGGAATCGGATGGATAATTTTTTCATTTGTTTAGCGTAGTGGTGTAGAATATTATCCCTTGATTGCGGTGTGAATCAATATCTCCTTGTAATTCTGTAGTCCGTGTTAAATAATAAACTAATAGGTTCACGGGAAATTTGTCCATTAATAACAACTCCCCAGTAAGCGGATTGATTTCTCTTGTATGGAACAAGATCAATACGCAAAGGCTTTATAAACAACAGGGTGAAAAACACTAACCCTAATAATAAAAAGATATTAGTATATCAATATTTAATGAATCATTTTATGGAAATTGCAGGGATATCATATGTATTCTTGTAAATGGACCCAATGCAATTTCCTGTGAGACTGCCAACCAATTTGTGGATGTTAGCGTGTGATATTAGTCCGGTTATTGGGTGATGAACAAACCACAGCCTGGGACTTCCTTCTTTTTTTTTTTTTTAATCCCTTTTCTTTCTGTTGATTAATTAAAACTGGTAAGATCTCAGATTCCACATAAAGTATTCACATCTTGTAGGAACAGTTTTGTCACTGAATGGGTTCATCGATGGAGGAGTGGTGAAGTCCCTAAGGGTTGTGACAGATTTGTCATCCAAAATGTCGGAACTTTTGCTGAAATGCATTTAAAACTAATAAACTGCAGAATGTCCATACATAATGAAACGTGATACAGATTTCAATATCACTTTGACAGGCATTAAAATGTAGATTTGTATCGGGGAAATCAGAAAAGAAAACATGTTGAGGTCTCGCTTTGTACCAAAATCTGCCATTTCTGTTTTTCGTTTTCCTTTTATGACACTTAATCCACCTCAATGGTACCTGATATTCAGTGGAAACTCTGATCAATACCGGAGATTTTTTTAAAACTCTAGTGTGTCAGTTATTAGAGCCCAATACAGTGGGCTGCAGGCACTTAACACGCTTTTGCCATTTATCCTTATAAAAAAGAACGGCTTTCTAAAGAAGCATAAAGCTGCTTTTTCCGCAAAATCTAATTACTTGTTGATTGGCGAAGTCTCCATGAAATCTAATTCGCTTTTGTATAACAGTAGTGTAGCTGTAGATTAAGACGATGCGTTATTGATAAAAGTGTCTTAATATGGCAGAAAAGGAAACAAATATTAAGTAGGTTCCTTTTATTGTCATGGAAACTGTTTTAACTGATCACATGATCACAGCCTAGGAAGTAAAAAGTGGCGGTTAATTAATAAAAACTATCTTGCAATTTGTGACGTTCAAAGATTTGCTGAACTGCATTAGTCAACAATGATTTTTTTTTTTTTAAATTCACTTACATGTATGATGAATAATTTATGTTTTGTGACAGTGTTGAAGGCCTTTGGGTGTGTAAATAAAAGGTTTTCGTACAATTTTAAAAGTAAACTTGGAGATATAGTTATTTTAAAGACCAATAGTGGACTGCTACCTGTTTTGCCTCGGGGTCTGGGGTTGATGTATAAGGCGATATATCAGTGTATTTACATCTTTTATTAAATTTATCACACGGCTCCGATTTATGTATTTGAAATCCACACTGCTGTAGACGTGAAGGAATTTTGACAATACCGGGGTCGCACAAGTCACTGCAGGTCAAACACAAGTTTCAATACCAGGTTTAATGATAAAAATATATCTTACACCGCAATCTTTATTTGTCGGCTCGACAGGTATTTAATGGCAAGTCTAGTGTATCGACAGCTTGCTGTTCTCCAACAAACTCTTATAACAAGAAAATTGATTGGGTCAATGAATTTCAACACAAAAAGGTGCGTGTGATTTGGGAATGATTATAAAGTTTAACATCAATTACACATTGAATAACAAATATTTGTGTTTATGACAGTGCATCAATATAACTTCACCTAGCCCTGTGTTTGAGAAGCCTACTTCAGTGTTGAAGCTATTATTTATGATTGATCCTTTTAAAGATCAGTCGTCTCAGTGGAGGAAAAGATTTTAACACCTATTGAAAATTGCCTGCCAGAAAAAGGAACAGACAATTACGCCTCGAATATGTTTTATATTTCACTGTAGATATTTTATCTGCTGTTTTGCGACCCCTGTGACCTTTCATAGCAGAGAGTACACAGTAGATTATCTCAGACTGCACATGATATTGCTGGGATTGTTACAACATGTGCATATTGCTTGTCAGGCTGTGCATGTTTCACAAAATTTGAAGCCGAACTACGGGCAGAGACGGTGAGGAATTCACTTGTGGATTTTAGACACAGGATTCTGGATGTAAACCCCCTTTTCTTTAAGTGTATGATGAATGATCAATTGTGAGGATCTAAAGTGGAATTGTGGGTAATTGTGGTACTATACATCACAGTAAGTGATTGCTATTGTTTGTATGAGGTCCAAGGTTAAGTCATGAGAGATATGTGAGCTACCAGATATCAGATATCAGCTGTCAGCAAGGTGATATCTGATTCCCGTGGTTAGAGGGCTGTATGGGTAATGAATTGTTAAATGCCTAGGATGAAAAGAATGTGGAGAAGGAAGACAGTATTTGCTGTTTGGTAGACTTTAGTTATGGAGGTGACGGATGTGATTGCATGGACATTTAATTGCTATGTGTTTGATGGAAAGATGGCAGGGTATATATAGATATCAACAATGTGTAGATAAACTAAGGCTTTGATTATCAGGATCTTGATTTTTTTTTTTTAAAAGGAAAGATTATTACCTGCTTTTTATCATCATATATATGTAAAAAAAATTTATCTTTACAAGTTTAATCAGAGTGGATTTGTGGAGCGTATAGTGTACGTTTGTGTGAGGTGATATGTAAATTCCCTCGAGGCCCCGTTATTGGACTTCTAGGAGATTTTGAAGTACTGCAGTGGGGTGTAAGAGATAAACAACGCAACAAATAAAGGTCAACAGAGCACCGGTGATCAATTTATTTCTTGTAAAATGACTCACTTAGGGAAATACTACTTGAGAAGCATATTGATAATGGAGAGAGAAATATTCTGTAATCCAGGCAGAAAATTCAGGACAGTATATGATCTTTGCTGAAGAGTTTTTTTGGTGTTTTTTTTTTTTTTTTTTTACAGTCTTTATGTTTAGTTGTAGAGTGCAAATGAAGGCCTTCAGAGGGCATTTGTTCCACACCTAAAGAATGACTTGATGGTATCTTAAAGCCCTGCTACAAACAGATATATGGCCCATAAAAATGATAGTTAAGACAAGGTTGAAGTAGGGTATTTATTGTTTAGAATTTAATGAGTTAGATTAGCCATGGATAAAAACTGGTATTATCCTTCTCAGATCAGACTTGGCTGTTTTTGCCATTGATAGGGCTTGCTAGAGGATATACATCATGCTGGTATATTGGAGCATGTTCATGTTGACAGTTAGATGCCATCTGATACTGTTGAAGACTGAACCAATGCTGTTCTTTATTACGTTGAGAGATGAGAAGGGAGACAAATAGGGCTGTAAAAATAAGAGGGCGAAGGCAAATGTTGTTACGAAGGCAAAATATTTGTTTCGAAAGGCAATGTTGTTCCCAAGGCAAATGTTGTTACGAAGGCAAATGTTGTTTGAAGGCAAATGTTGTTACGAAGGCAAATGTTGTTATGAAGGCAAATATTGTTACGAAGGAGTTGGTGGTTCTATTTGCTGCTTGAAGGAAAATGTTCAAGACAAATTGCTATGTGAATTTTTTTTTCTTCAAAATTTTGCTATGAAATCAAACATTTAGAAATGTTAACGTTTCAGTTAAAAAATCATGATGATTGTTGGGACTCAGAAGTAATTGACTTGGAATGATAAATGGACATGTGTTTACACGTTTCTCCTTGCCTGTCCTTGATGTGGGTAATAGTGGGAGATATTGACCTCCCCAGATACAACGGTACAGCACCCCCCTATCCGGTAGTGATTTATAAACACACTGTAACAATGATAGCATTACAATCAGCCAGAAAAATAATCTTATGATGCTCAAGGATAAATTATTGATTTGGTGCTGATGCATAGAGTTCTCATTAAAGCATCAACACTTTGAAAAATGACAATAATTGTTTTAAGATTCCAATCAATGGTGTAACCGGCAAATATCACATAGTCGTGCAGGAAAGAAGTTGGCATGGTGAGCCGTCAGCTCTTGACATTAGTTGTGTGTATATCCATGCCCTCATGTATAGAGGCAGTAGAAATAGAGACTGGATGCTATTGTGAAACATTATTGACTATACAAGTCAATTACTGTGGATAAAGATTAATGTATTCCGACCTTATCATGTGATGTTAAACCGTAGAGGATGAGAAAAGTATATAACTTTGTTATTGATCCGAAGAGTCTCCAGCGCGTTTAGCTTCTGTTTGGAATTCATTTATTGGATTTGAAGTAATTTACGCCCAATTATAGGAAGAGCCACCGTTTGATCCGGCTGGTGAAATCTTTTGTGATTTGTCATAGCATTACTGGACTTAGATGCGATGGCAGCGAGCTGGCTCCTGTGGAGATCTTTGGAGACTGACAGGAATAAGGCTGCCCAACACCTCTGTGGTGCATAGTCTCCATCTTGTGGTCTGTTGCAGTAGTTCTTTGTTTTCTCACACAGGGATCAAAGCTGTGTTGTATCTGTGGTTATCTACCCAGGCAGAGTAAGTACGAATGTTTACTTTGTGCCAAGGTGCTGATTGTCTCCCATTGTGTCAATTAAAGCTTTTAAAATTTGTGTGATATTACAGATTTCTTTGATAAGGCTGTTCAATTTTTGAGATATTTTTAGGAAGGCTTAGGTAGCTAATATTTGTCAACTGATTTGTTCCTTGGACGAATTGTTTACGAAGTTATTGTTTACAAACATTGAATTGACTCTGATTTTTACCGGACTTTTGACTAGATCTTTTCTTAGTTTCATGTGATATTTTCAGAAAATGTTTTGGTATTTCCCCGAATCTTGTTTCCAATGAGATGTAGTGTTTGTCTGATAGGTGAATCTTAGAGAATAAANTCAGAAAATGTTTTGGTATTTCCCCGAATCTGTTTCCAATGAGATGTAGTGTTTGTCTGACCAGACATGATAGCTTTCAAGAGGTTATAATGGTTCTAAACAGTCCCCCTTGTAAAGAGGGGGCTTTTTGTTTCTGCTAGTACTGCATGTGGGGTTTGTCCTTGTGCACAATGGTGTAACTGCTCATGACCTGAGTTTTTGAAAAAGTAGGTCAAGGGTCTTTTATAGGAGTTGGAACTTGTGGTGAAATGAAATGTTCCCTATAGTGACACTCTGCACTATTTGATAGATGGTATCTTCCTTGTTCTGTGAGTGAGAGTGGTTGAGGAGATGTGAGTCATTTGAAGATGTCCCAATGTTGAAGCTTTTTACCACTTGAACTCATAATGTTAAATATGTAAAAAGTTTTGTATTATTACAGCACAAGTGCATAGAAGATTAGAACCATAATTGTCATGGTGAATTAATAGCCTCCTAATTTCTCCATAAACCACATTCTGTGTGATTAACTCTTACATAGACCAGTCAGAATGAAAAATGTGTGACACTTGGCTCGCGAATGAAACCAATCATCTGATATCCAGTAATTGGGAAATGTGAGCAATTTTCAAACAATGAACCACATGAATGGACTATATCCTAGTTTGATAGACCGCATGGAGGCCTATCTGATGTCACAGATGGCAGCACAGGGTGGGATTCCCCCAAACTTCTACTCCATCCATGGTGAGTATATATACTAGTCAAAACTGTATCATGCTATGGCTTTCCATTACAACACACACATCCCAATGTAAATCATGGACTGTACACTCTTTTTGTCCATGTTTTGGGGCAAAATGACATTTTGTGTTTCACTACCATGCAGCATAAGTCATTTATTAAATTAAGATTTGTGTTTAATTAGATGTGTGTTACCAGTAATTAACTAATCTGTTGGTGAGGTGTCATGTTTGCCCGTGATACGATACCGACCAGGATTACAAATGAAGATGTTGAATAAGGGCTTAAAAAAGTTAAATTATTCATTAATTTGCACCTTTTGAAGGTTTTTATTTTTATATATGAGCTGTTGGGGGCAGGAAATGGTATTATATATGAGCTGTTGGGGGCAGTATGAGTTGTTGTTGGGGGTGGGGATTGTATATGAGCTGTTGGGGGTGGGGATGGTAGAGACTGTGGGAGAGGTGGTGCTATCTTATCGCTATGCAGGAATCAATATGTTCTCCTCAGCTTCGGTGTTTTACCTCGATTAACCCGCTGTTCTGTCAGCAAATTAGCCTTCTCAACAGCTCTTCCTTCCAGAATGAAGCCTCATTAATTTGGTCTTGGTTACGTCGCGTGAAATCATGTAATTGTGGGGATGTTTTCGTTTGCTAGAGATTTTATTTGGTTGATGTTGTCCCAGGAGCAGCACAAACACGCCATTAGTTACTGGGGGAAGATTCTGTTTTTGGTACTAATCCTACAAAATTGTCTGTTAAGGATGGGTTTTTATAGTAAAATAATCTATGGAGACATTCATATACACGACTGATCATATTTTGCTCCGAGATCAGTAGGGCATGCTGTTAGGTTACTCTTCAGATGGCAACATTTGAAAAAATCTATAAAATGATTTTTAAAATAATTATGTTGATAGTCTATTTTGATTGACCACGAAAATTTCTCTGAATATTTAATATATCACTATAGTGCAAACGTATAATGTCAAGTATTGAGTAATTTAGCAAGCCCTTAGTGTTAGAAGTGATAAATGATTAATTATATTACTTGTGGAGCAATAGTGCTCAACCAGCAAAGGGCACTCAGAATATGTTTGTACTCTTGCTTTTATAGCATCATTGAGCAATGTTCAAGCCCACTTTTTTAATTAAAGAAATGAAGCGCATTTTTATAGTATTTATGAATTGACCTGGGCTGGTTCACAAAACATTTTATGGATTCAAGAAAAATCCCATTTTCCACCACATTTTAACACTGGTATTCAATTTTTGTTAATTTGTGCACAATCTCACCCTGTTAATAGGCTGTATTAATGGGCTGTGTTAATGAAGTCTATGACTTGACCTGAAGTGACCCGACACTCTGAAAAAGCTTGCTTCATCTTGGTTGATTGGTTTAGACAGGTGTTCTTCATCAGGTGTAAGAGTTCTGATCTCTTCTGTCATCAGGCCCAGGAACAAGGAGAGAAGCCTCGCTTTCACAATCTTCAGAATCGTCTGGATGAGTGATGTTAGGTAGACCTTGGAGCGAAGCATTAACAAAACATAGAGCTTGCTTTGAAACAGCAGTTTATGTTTGCAGAAATTGTGTTAGCTGGTGTTTTGGAGAGGATAAGGTGTTAATTGGCTGACCCTGCTATTGCTTCCGACATTTTATTGACCAGTAGATTTATTGGATAGACTGCCATGTCTACAGCACTCGGGCCAGTGTGAGGTCAGATGAGCTGACCCCCGGTAGTCAGGCTCAGTGAAGAATGAAAGGCTGACAACAGACCATATTTTACTGCCATTGATCCTCTGCGGCTGAGGACATGACCTTTGACCCACCTCCATCTGGCTCCCACAGGTTTGACTTGAGGCTGGTATCAGAAACTATTGGGGATGGGGGGCATGAATTGAGGAGATAAATTGTGCAGCACTGCAGCTTGTTACCAGCGAAGCTGTGCCAGTCTGCTATTGAAAGGCTTGTGTGTGTATTTAACACCTGCTGTTTTGTTACATATCAGGTTTTGTGTTGTGATGATAAAGAGATTGTGGATGTTGTTATATATCGCTGCAACTTCGGGATCACTGGTATAGGGGGATCAGGATATATATTACACAGGCTCTTTACCTGACACACAATGTATAGCTATCAAATGTTTACAGGCTGCAGCCATTTAAAAGCTCAGCATTGATCTCTATGTTATAAAAAAAAAAGAGCTAGATAGATGTTTGAAGTAATGGCGAGGATTACCTTAGCTGCCTCACTTGTTGACATTTGATGTGCACAGTTACGTAATGAGTGGCACGTGTTGCCAGGAATATTTTGTCGGTAACCTTTCACCATTTGACAGATCAAAGGTTAACGCTATTGTGCGGTTGTACAGACGTTTCAACAAGATGGTATTTAGATGATGTAACCTTTTGCAATAGCAGTTTACCTGTGTGAGAGATTGTGCTTGGCATGTCATGAAATCTGTCGAATAAACTACTTCTCACCTTAACCAACTCCAAAAGCTGATCGATGAAATAAAACATTACTTCGCAAAATCTGGAGTTATTTCTTTCATTTATACAGGCCGTAAATCAATGATGTTAGACAATAAAAAAGACATCCTTTTGGTGGAAACTGTAATAATGAAAATATTGATTGGCTTAGAATCTAATGGGGCTTAAAATAAATAATAAATAGTGGCATAAGTCAACCTTGTCAAAAGCACTTAAACAGACTAACGACAGCAACCTAAGACGTATTATCGATTTAACTTTATGAATTCTTATACTTCATGTTTAGTGATCACTTGCTGGTAATCTTCTTAGCGTGGCTTTAGTAAGTCCACACCGTGGCTAGGAAGTCGCTTTAAACAGCAGGTTGTGACAAAGTGTAATAATGTATTCTGAAGTTCTCTTACAATTGACAAATTGTGCCTTTTTGAATCCTTGTTAAGTTCAGACACTCACCTGTCACTCTGGAGAGAGGAGCTGGGGAACATTATGCTTTCTGACTTATCTCTCTAGAGAAATCAGATATTGATGTAAATCACCATGTTTTGAGGGTAGTGTGTGCTCAATTATAAAATTGATTTTTGCAATGATATTCAGTAGTTGGGGGAAGACGAGGAGGATAAGAATGTGAGATGTGAGGGATTTATAGAACTGTGATTACAAGGTGGAAACAAGCAGGCATCATTGTTGTCCAAGTGAATTAAACATTATGGAGTGACATGGATTTGTCATTGTGGGAAGAGAGAGATGGGATTCTGTGATAGTTTGCATTGATTTTCCTTTCAGCATAAAGTGGAATATGATGGAAGGTACAAGATTATGAGTTAAACATGTGTTCCTCCGGTAACAGTTGTTAAAAATTCATGTTCCTTGTTTTACCACATACAGGTGGTGTTGATTTTGTGTTGTTTCATGGACCTCTTGGCAGAATCACACATTATCTGTTTATAAACAGTAGTGGGGACTTCCGATTTCACAGTTAAATAGTGACAAGATCATGAATGACAGACAGTAACACAGAGAGCCTGAATAGTGTGGTGATGACAGAACGGGGCACGTTATTTCTGGTGTAACGGGAGTACTGTTGGAAGTGTGAAGTTTATTTGAGGACACGGTGACATTGCAGATTGTGTGAGTTAATATGTGGTGGAACCCCCGGCACTCTGAGATGTTGGCTGGGTACTGTCAGTTTACTGGTAATGGGGGGGGGTGGGGGGGGGGTGGGAGGAGAATTGACAGAAAACTAAGAAAACTGTAAGTTCTACCAGCAGGCTCTATTGGGTTTTCCTGTTTTATAATGTTTTTTGCACGGAACACATTTTTATGAAAGTCTTCATATCCATCTGACAAGCAAAAATTCCATCAGGTTCTTTTGGCGAAATTTTAATTAAATTTTTGTAGTGAATAATAAGCTGCATACATTTACTATAAATTGCTCTTTTGATAGGACTGTCATGAGAACTGCTTGTCACATTAACCTCAGAGGGGGCACCTGTTTATTAATTATGATTGATTTATTGCCCTGTGGTGTCTTAATTCCTAATAAACAAAATCATTGTCTTCTCTACCACCTACTCAACAACCCAGGATTTTTCCTGCCCCTCTAATTTGTTTAAATTTACCTAACAATTTCACACAATCCTGCCACGAGGCAGATGATCTGGGAACTCTTGGTGGAGATAGTGTGGTAGAGATGGGATCACTAACAAAGCATTTACAATTTTTTTTTCTGCTTGAAAACCATGGACAAACATTTGGGGTTTAAAATGTTTAGTCTGAGTATTACTAGAAAATGATTGATCTTCTCCTGAGCCTATCTACATAAAACCACTTACCATCATTGTCAAAGGACCATGTTAGCAGCCAGACACATTATCTATTTACACACTGTGATCATTTCAAAAGAGTGCTGACCCTCCTTTATGAAACATGGAGTTGAGGGTTGCATTATTTGATAGTAAAGCACTGTGTTATATAGCTCTTTGCTGTTAAATCTCCTAATCCCTATATGAATTTAAAATTGGAAACGGAGGAATTTAATCCAATATAAAATGTCGTGTTTTTATCCAATTAATATTCAATATAAGATACCATGCATTTGGTTATCGGTTGTGAAACTTCACGATATACCTTTCAGTATTTGAATACACCCGTGTTGTAGATTTTGGTCATGATAGACGTGTATATAGATATAGAATTACTTATACTACATCAGTGTCAAAGTTATAAAACCCAGAGATCAGGCAAGATAAACTTTAAAAAAAAACACCACGCCATCTAGCAAGCATATGAGCCTATCTACATCATATTCATAGGAATGTGAAATGTTTCCATGGAAAATATTTATTAAATTATGAGATCTTGACAATGTCATGATGTAGAATAAATCATATTTATAGACCTAGATATTGTTTGTTTTGGCATGAATAATATATTTTGCAGATTTATTGAATATAGTGTGATGAAACTAGTTAGCATTTTATTAAAACAAATGTATGCAAGATTAACAGTTTCTTGTACACACATGAAGGCAAAGATGAGTTCCCACCGAATATGCAGCTCTAGAGTGTAACAAACAGTGTTTATAGTCTCTCCCTAAGTAGGAAGCCATATATATAGAGTAAGAAACAGTATCAGACAGTTCTTCCCCTAAGTAATGAACCCCATCCAGCACCACAGTGTCGCCTAAATAACTGTTCCTACAGTGAAAAACACTG
>CAJDSM010011441.1:0-14555 GCA_903981925.1 Ostrea lurida | reverse complement strand
ACAGTTCCCACCTAAATAACCGCTTTATAGTGTAACACAGTGTCCAACAGTTCCCCACCTAAATAACCAGCTTTACAGGGTACACAATTGTCAGACAGTTCTCCACCTAAATAACCAGCTTTATTGTAAATATAATGTCCAACAGTTCTCCACCTAAACCAGCTTTTATAGTGTAACACATATGTGACAGTTCCCACCTAAATAACCAGCTTTACAGGGTAACACAGTGTTCCAACAGTTCCCCACCTAAAATAACCAGCTTTATAGTGTAACATAATGTCCACAAGTTCTCCACCTAAATAACCAGCTTTACAGGGTAACACAATGTCCAGCAGTTTCCACCTAAAATAACCAGCTTTATAGTGTAACACAGTGTCCAACAGTTCCCCACCTAAATAACCAGCTTATAGTGTAACATAATGTCCAACAGTTCTCCACCTAAATAACCAGCTTATATAGTGTAACACAGTGTCCAACAGTTTCTCCACCTAAATAACCAGCTTTACAGGGTAACACAATGTCAGCAGTTCCCCACCTAAATAACCAGCTTTACAGGGTAACACAATGTCAGACACCTAAATACACAGCTTTATAGTGTAACACAGTGTCCAACAGTTCTCCACTGAATAACCAGCTTTATAGTGTAACATAATATGTGACAGTTCCCACCTAAATAACCAGCTTTATAGGTAACACAATGTCCAACAGTTCCCCACGCTAAATAACCAGCTTTACAGGGTAACACAATGTCAGACAGTTCTCCACCAAATAACCAGCTACAGTGTAAACAACATGTCAGACAGTTCTCCACCTAAATAACCACTAAAGTGTAACACAGTGTCCAACAGTTCCCCACCTAAATAACCAGCTTTTATAGTGTAACATAAGTCCAGCAGTTCCCCACCTAATAACCAGCTTTATATGTAACACAGTGTCCAACAGTCCCCACCTAAATAACCAGCTTTATAGTGTAACACAGTGTCCAACAGTTCTCCACTAAATAACCAGCTTTATAGTGTAACATAATGTCCAACATTTCCCCACCTAAATAACCAGCTTTATAGTGTAACACAGTGTCCAACAGCCCCGCCTAAATAACCAGCTTTATAGTGTAACATAATGTCCAACAGTCCCCACCTAAAAACCAGCTTTACAGTGACACAAATGTCAGACCGTCTCCCCAAAAACCAGTTAAGACATGCCAACAGTTCCCACCAAATAACCAGCTAGGTACACAGTGTCCACATTCCCACCTAAATAACCAGCTTTATAGTGTAACACAGTGTCTAACATTTCCTTATATACCTAATACCATTCTTACAGAGAAAAATTCTCCACTTGGTTAGATAACATTGTATAGTGACAACAGTGGTTGATAGTTCTCCACCAAAGTAACCCGCCCACAAGGAGAAGCACAGTGTTAAGCGTGTAACAGTTTTCCATCTAAGTGTAACAATGTACGAACATTACACTAACCAGTCTTTTAGTTTATAGTGTAACACAACATTATGCATAACCAGATCTTATAGTGTAACATAATTACAATGTAACTAAACTTATAACATGGTGAATGGCAAGTTGTTGCACATTGAATTATTTATATTATGAAATTGTCACAGAAAATTTAGATTAATTTACTTAACAGATAATTCTCTGACCTTCATTTTATGCAGCTCGTTATTATAAAAAGCGTTGTTTTGATAGTACTCAGTTTGACAGTACTTGATGCATTAAAAATATACCGAATCTCACAAAAGAAGAAAACCAGCAGTATAATCTGATATATGTTAGATGGATAGAAATGTCTTTGCAGTCTTTCAGAATCCACAGAAAAACAGTTAGACTGGGCATTGGTGGTTTAATGAAGGAGTTGTCTACATATATGCAAATTAGATGTGGGCGCCCAAATCTTTGTCAAGAAGAGCGTCACTGGGTTATGTACTTAACTGAAGCTGTCAAAGTTACAGCGATTAACATCAGGAGAAATGAGGCAAAATTAAGATTATGCTAATATACTATAATATCATGCTGGTAAAACATGTGTTTGTGGAACTGTGTAATGCTGTTGTGAATCACCCTGACATCATGCATACCAAGATCTTGTGTTCCATTCCTGGGTTTGTCATCTAGGGAGGCCATGAAATTTAAAAAAGATTTCCCTCTAAATTCTTGTCCATTAGACTACTGAAGATTGTTAACATTTTGTCAGATTATTAGAAACAAAGTAATTGCAGAAAGATAATAAATTTTTACCTTTTCTGGTATATCATTACAATATTGCTATTTTGCACAGATCGGTGCATTTTTGTCTTTTTCATTATTGTACAAATGGTTTGCAATTTTCAGTGATGATTTTGTGCTCATGCAATTGATATTAAGCAAGGACATTAAATGGAAAAATGAAGATTTGGTTTTATTCAAGACAAAGAGGAAAGATGGGTGTTTAAAAGTTGTCCATTACACACAGAACTGTTGAGGAAGCAGCAAGGCTCGAAATGGACCTCTTGACACGGGCCCCTTCAGGGCATGCAACAAGCCACTTCAAATCCGCTTTCCTTCCTTGTTGGTGTCTTTGTTTCTCACCAAGCGCATGACTACGTATTCAATCCTTTTTAAGATACACAACTTCAGCAAAGTGCAATGAGTTACTCCCCATATTTTAGGATGCCAAACTTCAGGAGTTTCTTGAAAACTTTACTTTCATATTTGAGACTTGTGGAAATGTATTTAAATTGGCTTTTTTTGTCTAGATTTATTTTTATTTATATTTGGTCTGTCTCTGATAGCCTTGAAGCTTTGTTTCTTTTTTGGTGTGACTTTGATCCAGGTCATAACTTTTTATTTGGTCATATTCTTTGATCTGTGCAAGGAAACATGCTGGATGAGCTAAAAAGTGAAGGTCAAATCTTTTTTAAAGGTCAAGTTCTTTCTGAGGATCAATGTATTTACAAACTCTTCGTAGTAAAGAGTTTCATTAGAACTACACATTTGAACCTGTTCAAATTGACATAACTTGTGAACACAAATTTTTGTGTCAAATTAGAACAGTTTGTTAACATTTATATAGTGTAAAGAAATGTGAATATAAGATTGGGAATGGAAAATAGGGTTGTATTCTCAGGGAATCAGAATGCCATGGTGTCTGTTAGAAAAGGTTTAACTGTATGTGAAAACCATATACAGGCTATGTATAAGTTTTAATAAAACATTGCTGTGGTTTATGATCCATAAACTCTTTTACATAAAATACACTAAGCTGGGTTATTATTTTTATCCTGTTTATTGACTGAGGCTTAACCCATAGGCAGAGAGGAGTCAAAAACAAATATTGTCACTAGAATAGACTCGAAACAAAGTGGGGTAAAACAAAGTTGGGTTTTGTATTTGATGGATGTAGATGGTCAGTATTTGGTGATTGGTTGTTCATATGGACAGGCATTGATGGACATAGACTGGACCAGTATTTGGGGTGATTGGTGTTTTGTATGGACAGGACTGACCAGTATTTGGGTGATTAGCTGTGTGTTTGTATTGAAGTAATGGTGATATTATCCCTCTCAGCCCTGGGTAATTGGAATGTAACTGTTTATTTTGAAGTGGACAATGAGACAACAGGTTTTCCTGTCATGTTATTTACTATAGTTTTGATAACTTTTAAAATACACGGTATAGACTGACCCCTAACTGAGGTAAAAGATTTTGCCAAGACTGTTTGTGTTTAATACTGGATATTAAGTACACTGACAAAACGAGGTTTTTAAAAAAAGTTGAAAACATTTGCACTTCATATGATTGGAAGGAATAATCTTTTTCATTAGAGCTGAACTGAGGGGATATATCACAGACCCTGTAAGTAGTTTTTTACCGTCTTCTCACAGGTAAGCCGTGCTTGTAGGGGGTAAACAAACAGCCGATGGGGTTATTAGAATTTTGAGCAGGGAAAGATATTGCCATTTCATTGTCAACTGACAGAATGAGAATTAATAATACTTAGGAGACAGACGTGTACCTGTTATATGTGTGTAAAATCACATAATTATTTTTAAAAGGCTAAAATTTTTGGAATATATATAAGGGCAGCAATGAAAGATGAAGATTGCGGCGATCTCATCATTGTGAGGACTTGACATGTAGGTTGTTTTCCCCTGTGTGGCTTTGTAGGCGACTTGTGAAGAAACAGTAATTCTTTTGGTAGCTTGGTTCTGAGACAAACAAGGTAGAACCTCTTTGAGCAAATTACTAGAACCTGTTTAATTACAAGCACTCTGCAAGACTGGGTCTTAAGACTCCAGGCTGGACACTTTATTAATTTGCAAGATTTATATGTTTGCACAATGCTGTACTCTTTCTTGGGTTTGTGTGTTAGACTGGGGTAAATTACACCTATCTTTCTCACCTGTTCATTCACCTGTGTGGTTCACCAGTCCATAGGATTATGATCTACCTGAATACTAAGCTGAGAAGTTGAAAAGTCAAGACCTTTCAAGCTGTGGTCCTTCCCAAATTCAAGATCAAGGAAGCTTCTTCACAAAAAGACCATGCATCTTGATTTTATCATTTATGTGGAAAAATTTTGTGGCACATTCACGAATTAGATTGGGAAAAAGAAATTTTGTCTTTTCTCTGATAGCTTGGTTATTTCTTTGAAAATGGTTGAACAAAGTAAGTTATTGATTTAAATTTTTCATATACTCCATCATTGATTCTTCATATGAAATATGAATGTTACATAATGAATTTGTTTTTACTTTGAGAATTAATTTTTTTATACTTTAAATAACCAGCTTTATAGTGTAACACAATATGTGACAGTTCCCACCTAAATAACCAGCTTTATAGTGTAACATAATATCTGACAGTTCCCACCTACCTAACCAGCTTTACAGGGTAACACAAGGTCCAGCAGTTCCCCACCTACAGAACCAGCTTTATAGTGAAACAGACTATGAGACAGATCCCACCTAACTAACCAGCCTTATAGTGGAAAACAATATCCGACAGTTCCCACCTACCTAACCAGCTTTACAGGGTAACACAAGGTCCAGCAGTTCCCCACCTACAGAACCAGCTTTATAGTGAAACAGACTATGAGACAGATCCCACCTAACTAACCAGCCTTATAGTGGAAAACAATATCCGACAGTTCCCACCTACCTAACCAGCTTTACAGGGTAACACAAGGTCCAGCAGTTCCCCACCTACATAACCAGCTTGAGAGTGTAACACAGTGTCCAACAGTTCTCCACCTGAATAACCAGCTTTATAGTGTAACATTAATATGTGACAGTTCCCACCTAAATAACAGCTTTATAGGGTAACACAATGTCCAACAGTTCCCCACCTAAATAACCAGCTTTAAGGTAACACAATGTCAGACAGTTCTCCACCAAATAACCAGCTTTACAGTGTAAACACATGTCAGACAGTTCTCCACCTAAATAACACATAGAGTGTAACACAGTGTCCAACAGTTCCCACCTAAATAACCAGCTTTATAGTGTAACATAAGTCCAGCAGTTCCCCACCTAAGTAACCAGCTTTTATATGTAACACCAGTGTCCAACAGTTCCCCACCTAAATAACCAGCTTTATAGTGTGACACAGTGTCCAACAGTTCTCCACCTAAATAACCAGCTTTATATGTAACATAATGTCCAACATTGTCCCCACCTAAATAACCAGCTTTATTAGTGTAAACACAGTGTCCCAAAACCAGCCCCGCCTAAAAACCAGCTTTATAGTGAACATAATGTCCACAGTCCCCACCTAAATAACCAGCTTTTAACAGTGAACACAAATTGTCAGACCGTCTCACACCTAAAAACCAGTTCTATAGACAGTCGTCAACAGTTCCCACCATAATAACCAGCTTATAGGTACACAGTGTCCAACATGTCTCCACCTAATAACCAGCTTTATAGTGTAACACAGTGTCTAACATTCCTTTATATACCTAGATAACCATTCTTACAGAGAAAAATTCTCCACTTGGTTAGATAACCATTGTATAGTGTAACACAGTGTGTGATAGTTCTCCACCAAAGTAACCCGCCCTACAGAGAAGCACAGTGTTTAACAGTGTAACAGGTTTTCCATCTAAGTGTAACAATGTACTGAACATTACACTAACCAGTCTTTTAGTTGTATAGTGTAACACAACATTATGCATAACCAGTCTTATAGTGTAACAAATTACAATGTACTAAACATTATACATGGTGTATGGCAGTTGTTGCACATTGAATTATTTAATTATGAAATTGTCACAGAAAATTTAGATTAATTTACTTAACAGATATTCTCTGACCTTCATTATTATGCACTCGTTAATTATAAGAAACGTTGTTGATGTACGTCAGTTGACAGTACCTTGAAATGCATTAAAATTACCGAATCTCACAAAAAGAAGAAAACCAGCAGTATATTGATATATGTTAGATGGAATAGAAAATGTCTTTGCAGTCTTTCAGACTCCACAGAAAAACAGTTAGATGGCATTGTGGTTTAATGAAGGAGTTGTCAACATATGCAAATTAGATGTGGGCGCCCAAATCTTTGTCAAGAAGAGGGTCACTGGGTTATGTACTTTAACCTGAAGCTGTCAAAGTTAACGCGATTACATCAGGAGAAATGAGGCAAAATTAAGATTATGCTAATATACTATAATATCATGCTGGTAAAAACATGTGTTTTGTGACTGTGTAATGCTGTGTGAATCACCCTGACTATCTGCAATACAAGATCTTGTGTTCCATTCCTGGGGTTTGTCATCTAGGGAGGCCATGAAATATTCAAAAAAGATTTCCTCTAAATCTTGTCCATTAGACTACTGAAGATTTGTTAACATTTTGTCAGATTAGAACAAAGTTAATTGCAGAAAAGATAATAAATTTTTACCTTTTCTGGTATATCATTACAATATGTGCTATTTTGCACAGATCAGGTG
Source organism: Ostrea lurida (assembly GCA_903981925.1). NCBI lineage: Eukaryota > Metazoa > Mollusca > Bivalvia > Ostreida > Ostreidae > Ostrea > Ostrea lurida. Next base: position 7,609 of record CAJDSM010011441.1, on the reverse strand, counting down.
CATTTTTTGTCTTTGTTCATTATTGTACAAATGGTTGCAATTTTCAGTGAATGATTTTGCTCATGCAATTATGATATAAGCAAGAACATAATAGAAAATGAAGATTTGTTTTATCAAGACAAAGAGGAAGATGGTTGTTTAAAAGTTGTCCATACACACAGAACTGTTGAGGAAGCAGCAAGGCTCGAAATGCCTCTTGACACGGGCCCCACTTCAGGGCATCAACAAGCCACTTCAAAATCCCGCTTCCTTCCTTGTTTTGGTGTCTTTGTTCTCACAGAGCCAACATACTACTTCAATCCATTTTAAGATACACACTTCAGCAAAGTGCATGAGTTATCTCCCATATTTTAGGATGCCAACTCAGGAGTTCTTGAAACTTTACTTCATATTTGACTTGTGGAATTGTATTTAAATGGCTTTTTTGTCTAGATATTTTTATTTATATTTGGTCTGTTCTCTGATTAGCCTCTGAAGCTTTGTTTCTTTTTTGTGTGTGACTTTGATCCAGGTCATAACTTTTGATTTGGTCATAACTTTTGATCTGTGCAAGAAACCATGCTGGATGAGCTAAAAAGTGAAGGTCAAATCTTTTTAAAGGTCAAAGTTCTTTCTGAGGATCAATGTATTTTACAAACTCTCGTAGTAAAGAGTTCATTAGAACTACACATGAAACCTGTTCAAATTGACATACTCTGTGAACACAAATTTTGTGTCAAATTAGACAGTTTGTTAGATTTTATAGTGTAAAGAATGTGAAAATAAGATTGGGAATGAAAATAGGGTTGTAATTCTCAGGGAATCAGAATACACAGGTGTCTGGTTAGAAAGGTTTAACTGTATGTGGAAAACCATATACAGGTACTGTATAAGTTTTAATAAAACATTGCTGTGGTTTATGATCCATAAACTCTTTTACATAAAATACACTAAGTGGGTGATATTATTTTTATCTGTTTATTGACTGAGGCTTAACCCAGAGGCAGAGAAGGAGTCAAAACAATATTGTCACTGAGAATAACTCAGAAACAAAGTGGGTACAAGTGTGTTATTGATGGATGTAGATTGGTCAGTATTTGGGTGATTGGTGTTCATATGGACAGTGCATTGATGGACATAGACTGACCAGTATTTGGGTGATTGGTGTTTGTATGGACAGACTGACCAGTATTTGGGTGATTGAGCTGGTGTTTGTATTGACAGTATGGTGATATTATCCCTCTCAAGCCCTGGGTAATTGGAATGTAACTGTTTATTTTGAAGTGGACAATGAGACACAGGTTTTCCTGTCATGTTATTTACTTAGTTTTGATACTTTTAAATACAGGTATAGACTGAACCCCTAACTGAGGTAAAAGATTTGCCAGACTGTTTGTTTAATACTGGATATTTAAGATACACTGACAAACGATTTTTAAAAAAGTGAAAACATTTCACTTCATTGATTGGAAGGATAATCTTTTTCATTAGAGCTGAACTGAGGGAGATATATCGCAGACCCTGTAAGTAAGTTTTTACCGTCTTTCACAGGTAAGCCGTGCTTGTAGGGGGTAAACAAACAGCCGATGGGGTTATTAGAATTTTGAGCAGGGAAAAGATATATGGCCTTTCATTGTCAATCTGACAGAATGAGAATTAAATACTTAGGAGACAGACGTGTACCTGGTTATATGTGTGTAAAATCACATAATTATTTTAAAAGGCTAAAATTTTTGGAATATATATCAAGGGCACAATGAAAATGAAGATTGCGGCGATCCATCATTGTGAGGACTTGACATGTAGGTTGTTTTCCCCTGTGTGGCTTTGTTAGGCGACTTGTGAAGAACAGTAATTCTTTGGTAGCTTGGTTCTGAGAAACAACAGGTAGACCTCTTGACAAATTACTACCTGTTTAATTACAAGCACTCTGCAGCTGGGTCTTATAACTCCAGGTTGACACTTCTAATAATTCGCAGATTTATTGTTTGCACAACGCTGTATCTTCTTGGGTTGTGTGTTAGACTGGGGTAAATACACCTATCTTTCTCACCTGTTCATGTCACCTGTGTGGTTCACCAGTCCATAGGATTAATGATCTACCTGAATACTAAGGAGAGTTTGAAAATCAAACCTTTCATCTGTGGTCCTTCCCAAATTCAAGATCAAGAACTTTTCTTCAAAAAAGACCATGCATCTTGATTTTTATCATTTATGTGGAAAATTTTGTGCACATCACGAATTAGATTGGGAAAAGAGAAATTTGTCTTTTTCTCTGATACTTGGTTATTNTTATCATTTATGTGGAAAATTTTGTGCACATGATCACGAATTAGATTGGGAAAAGAGAAAAGCATTGATAGGTTTGTCATTTTCTCTGATACTTGGTTATTTCTCTTTGAAAAGGTTGAACCAAAGTAAGTTCATGATTTAAATTTTTCATATACTCCATCAGTTGATTCTTCATATGAAATATGATGTTACAGAATGAAATTTGTTTTTACTTTGAGAAATTAATTTTTTTTATACTTTGCAAGCGTTTTCTTATGGGCCACATCACTTAATCAAAACTTTTTTCAAAACATTTTAATATCTTTAATTGGGCATGATCAGTGCATATGGCCATTGCTTTTTAAAGTCAAACAGCTTTGATTAGTTTTTTGTGACATATTTGCACATAGCAAATTCACGATTAATTTTCAACTTAGAATTACTTTTGTGTATCTCGACACTTTAACAACAGCTGTTTTGCTATTGATGTAGTTTAAAATCATGATCAGAATTAGCACCAATTTAAATTGGTGAACCCTGAGTTCTTTGAAGATAATGAAAAGTCGACTCCATTGTTATACAGGGGGGCTTGTTGGTGACCCGAGAGGTTGACTTCATTGTTAGATGGTGCCCTTCATTGTTGACCTGTGAGGGGGAGAAGGGGGAGGCTTTGACATTAGATATTGGTGTTTTACACGGGAGCTTGTGAAGGCAGCCGACAGCTGACAGGATACAGATGCAGTTTACCTAAACTGTCAGATTTCATCAGCATCACTGCAGCTCTGCAGAAAGGACAAGCTTGTTTTCTGCCAAATGACTTCAAGGAAAGATAATTAGGACTGACAGAAGTTATCAATAGCATACTACTTGTAATCCAATTCAACACAATTTATAACCTGTAGTCCAAACATATAGTGTTCACAATAGACAAATTACGTGCTGATTAGCAAGGCATGTGTCGATCAAGACAAAATGAAGAAAATTTTGTATGACAGGTGTGCTGCAACTTATAATTATTCAATAAATTGGATCATGATTTCTGTTCAGTTTGTATGATTAGAAGCACAGATTGTAAGAATTTGGCGGTCTCGGTTTAAAGCTCTTGGTCTAAACTTTCACAAGTTGTGAAGCTGGCAGATACAGTTTTCATTCCCATGCATGATTAGGTTTGCTGCATTACAGGCGACTGGAACACAGACTGCCTGTGCGATCTGCATTTTACTTGGCCAGAAAAATGCAGATTATTATTTTTACGAGATAGCCTGACATATGGTAGCTATCGGAATTGAGTCTTTTGACCTATTTTAACTGAACATGTTGCTTTGTGTGGATTGACAAACGAAATGTAATCCCAGGAAACTGGATTGCAGGGAGTTCAAAGCTTATTGGGCAAAATTTTCTTATCTTGTCTGGTGGGTTCAATGCTTAAAAAGAAACCTGTTTTCTTCAAATGGTGACTTTTATTGCCATGTAGTAATTATTCCAGAAAAATTCTGTGAAACTGTTAAAACATATATACTGAAGCAAGTGAAATAATAGGTTATGAAGCCAATTTGAAAGATTTAATTGCCTAGGTTGGTGTGTGCTGAGAATGTAAAAAGTAAGACCTATACATGGGGTTTAATTAAGATTTTAACAATGTACCTACTATAAAATACAAACTTTGTCATTGTTTATTTGTCTTAAAAATTGTAACAATGCAGATCATCAATATAAAACTTTGAATTACAAATTTTCTATGTTAATTGTTGTGACCCAATGTACAAGAGTTAATTATGTATGTTTGTGGTATGCCTGGTTTTACCAATGTGCTGCGGTGTGTCTTGTTTTACCAATGTGCTTCAATTTTTTACCTGGCTATGTTTTTTGTATATTCAGGGCTGCAGCCAGGTGCCAAGCCTCACCATTGACCACGATGATGAATCCTACGGGGTCTAAACGTCTCGAATACTGCCACGGTGCCACCCCTGAACCAGGTCTCGCCCAGTAACGGAGTCACTCCTGTTAGTACTAGCTCCCAATGAATGCCAACAGAAGCCAGTTTTGCTGCTGCTCTGCGTAAACTTGCTCATCAGGCAAAAAGTCCAGGTAATGAAATCAATGGTTGATGCTGGTCTAATTAGAAAAACACAGAACAAGTCAGAGATTTATATATATTATGTCGACTTAAGTGCGATGGTGGCCCCAAAGCGCGATGGTACCTAAAGTCGATGGTCTGCCCCAAGTGGATGGTTTGTTGAACGATACGGACGCCAAAGTGCAATGGTCCACATGTTACCAAAGTCTGATGGCGTGGGTACGTTTGTGACGTCAGTTTTTATGACGTCAATCACAACGTTTTCAAGATTTACCCAAAGAAATCTAACTCAAGTTTGCCCAACGAATATTTTTCAAGGATATTTACTGAAAAAAGGGAGATGGAGGACCCCAATCCGAACTGCAGTGCGTTGGTCATGAGAGAATTCGGACTCCCTTGCACTCTCTGATGTACTTTTTATCAGCTTTATTGTGTCTCTGGCGCATGATTAAGGACCATCGCACTTTGGCGTGCCAGATCATCGCACTTTGGGACATGATTAGAACCATCGCACTGTGGCGTGTCAGACCATCGGGTTTTGGCGCAGCCCATCGCACTTTGGTGTGACCACGCACTTTGAGTCTTACATATATAGACCATGTAAAAGCACCCAGTCGTAGTGGCACACAGCAGTTTGATTTTAGGAGACGTATAACACCAAAACATGAAAAGTGGAGGATTTGTAAACATTTTGAAAATTAACTTTTAGATTTCTTTTATTTAGTCAAAATGCAGTATAGGAGAACAAATCTGAATTTTTTTTTAAAACTCTTGGTTGACTCGACCCACGATTTACATACAGATGGCAGTCGACATGGCAACCACTGAGCTTCACGGAATAGACAAATATTGCTGATATTCATGTTTTAAAAGGGAAGTCGGCCATTATGACGATGTAATATATACCCCCCTAAAGGGTTCAAAATTTTAAATAACAAATTACTATGCGATGAAATTGAAACTGCGATTAAGAATTTGTATTGAAAGAAGATTTTTTCAACAAGAGAAAGATGTAAATTTATACTAATTAAAACTGTGCATCCTGGCTTTAATTTCAGAGGAGACCACCCCCAGTCACGCTCCCAGCCTGGCAGTTCTAGCACCAGTCCCGGGCAGTCACCCCAAACGCGGACCCCTCTGGTCTACAACAGCCACAACTCCTCACTGACGTCACCACCAGTGGTTACCATAGCACCACACAAGCTCACTCACAATTCCTAGCACGGAGACTAAACAGGTACAAATGTACCCCTAGTAACTTAACCTGCCCAAGACCATAAACTGAGAATAAACTTAAGTCAAATTTTGATTACTTATATCTTAAGATTTAGAACATAGATGTTTAAACCATTAGAGGATTTCAAAAGAAATCATTGCAAACAATATTAAAATTTCATTTGTCTATGAAATTAATTCTCAAGTTAGCTGGATTTGAAATTTAGACTTAAGTCTATTCTCAGTTTATGGTCATGGGCCCTGGTCCCAAACAACAATGCAATAAAATCTTATTGTCATGTGCACAGTAACAATTAAGGAATACATTGTGCGTTATCTGTCTGCGCGTCAGTTTGACATACTCGGCAAGATTACAGTGTAAGAAATCTAGGATTTCAATGTTTAGCATGCGTATTCCTTGTGTGGCAGTCATTTGATATATAATATATATATTATGATCCATGAAGCAGTAGCAATATGACAGCATATTAATCTTAGTGATCACAAATCTGTATGTTACATTTTATCGTATCATGAGTAGGATATTGTGACGTTATATATTATAAATTTGTCATCAGTCTGAAATGATTCTGAATGTGGCATAAGTTTTGGAAGTATTTTTCAGTTTCTACTATACTAGTAATAATGGTGATGCAGTTTGTTTTGAGAGATTTTTATCTTAGAATGATTTGAAATGTATTTCCACTACAAAATAAACAACAGAAAACTAAGAATTCTTAAGTAAATCATAAAAATTGTATTGTGAGACACGTCATATCGCATGTTGATATGATACATATTTTCTGAGGTTGCTCGCAATACTCAGGTCTAATGAATAATGATCCCATTATAGGCATCGCCAGTAATGCTTTGAATTAATTTGATACAGTAATGAAACATTTTGCCCTGAGATATGGGCAATATAATTACTTTGCTGATTCTGTTTACTATCAATTCAAACATTTATTACATTTCTGATTTTTATATTTTTTTTATATTAAAATCATTTCAGTGCATATCTGTAGGCCTTAGAATATCTCATTGGTACTTGCCTACCCAATTTAATTAAAATTAGAGACATTTACCTATGTGTAGCGATAGTATGGGAGCGGATCATAGGATCCAAGTTTAATTAGATTGTTGCCTTCCAGTCATGGGGTCAAAAGAATTGATCACCACATGGAACATAAGGAAATTTTTATGAAACTTTGAGAGTGCCATGCCAACCTTTATTACCAAAAGTAGTGGGGATAATAAATATGTTGAGACGTTTAGAGTAATTAGACATATTTACTGTAATTACTGTAGTGTAATTAGTGTAATGATGCTGAGTAAAACGGCCAGTACTTATTATATCAAGCACTAAATGTGACATTAGCAATAATGCTTTGTGTCAGTTATTTCATGTGTGGCAAATGCTTTTTGTTGTTTGCTTACCTATGTAAATTTTGATAGACTTCTCTGGTGTATTACATGTATGTAAATAACAATTTACAAGTAACACAGCTTACTGTTATCTCCCTTTATAGTTCACTTCACTCTCTGTGACAGATTGAACTTCATCTATTAAAGACCAATGAATTTCTGGTCACATGATAGAAAGATATTAGTCACTGGAAGAAGCCTTGGTGACAAAACTGGAGAAATAAACGGGGCATTATCCTGTTTGTGAGGAGAGCCTGACTGTAGATAATTGCTCTCTGTAACAGTCCTAAGCCAAAGCCAATTATTGTATGTTGTCACTTACCACTGGCCTTCAGGGGACCTGATAGTCCACGATCCCTGACGTATATCCTCAATTACGCGCTATTTTGTCTCCATCATATCCAGGCAGAATGAGTGGAAACAGAAATTGCCTGACAAATGATAGAAAATTTAGAGGGTTTGTGAAATGAAAATAGTTAATCGTGCGGAATAAGAAGTGTATCTTTATTGTCACTTTACAACACATTGTTTTAATGCACTGTCCACTGCAGATAGGCAATACACAGTGATGGCTATATATTTTTATCCATTCAAAGTGCATATTTTATATCTGTTGGAAAATCAATGAGACGTGATTCGAAT
>CAJDSM010011435.1:0-10498 GCA_903981925.1 Ostrea lurida | reverse complement strand
AATAATTTAATGTCAATGAAAACCATTTAGCCCACAACTTAGCCCAATCGTATGTCTGCGCTTAAGGCGATAAAATAAAAAGTGCAACAAGTATTCTCATATTACAGTATAGTGTTATCCTTTTCCATCTTGATTTAGTTTCCATTCATTATCTCAGTTACAGATTTGCACATTCAGCTGTTATTTAGTACTGATGGTCATCAGAATTTACAGGTCAAGTTCTTGTCTAGTTTAAACTGAGTCATTTGTCACATTATCTCCCTTAGACTTTAAAAATTTCAAACATTTTAGTGTCCTCTTATATGAATGGAAATTTTGAATGAAATTTAGACTACAACAGATACAAATGAGAATTTGCAGTAACTTTTGGGTATTTATATCACTCTGACACATCTTCAAAGTTGATTTTTTAATATGCGGCAATGCCTACAGATAAAAGCATAAAATGTATGCAAAAGGGCCTACTTTTGTCAGAATTACTGCCCACTGGAGTATGAAAATGTTATGAATGTTATAGCTTTCCAGTTTGTTTGGGGTTTTTTCACCATGCTTACAGATTTGAAACTCATTTGAGTTTTTAGTTGTATTTTGATGAATTATATTTAGTTTTGTAATTAAGCTCCACTTCAATTTAGCCTTTTTACACTAGTGTTGTAGAATTTGAAAATTTTATAGAAATCAACTTTTTGGACTTGTACACTGTGTTAACAGATTAAACTTAACAATAACTGATTGATAGTACTTAAAACTTTATACAATTACGCTGACGCTTCAACTTTGAAATGTTCACACTGCAGATTTCCTCTCTTTTAAAATGTATTTAACGGCTTCAAATTTCCAATGTGTTCAGCTAAGATATGATGCATATATGCGTACTGGTGGTTACATATATACTGGTGGTTACAACCCATAAACTTCAAATTATATTAGAATTGATAGTTTGCTGATTTTAATTACAAGACAGCATGATTCCTGTTTTGATAGACCACAGCTTAACTTACTTAACTGACTTTTTCAGTTTAATGTACATGTATCTGTTGTGTAGTTTCAGGTTTTATTTGAAATGTTTGTGTATATTGAATGAAATTTACATTTCCAATGTCTTTGCCAATGATATCCATGTACAAATTGTGATGGTAACCTGTAACTCATGAAAAGCCATTAACTTATGAATGCATTGCAATTTTTAATGTGAATGCATTGCAATTGTAAACTTTGAGCGTATAAACACAGAAAAATTTAGTATGTCTATTTTAACAGCTCCTGGAATTCTAACGGAAATGAGGATATAAAAAATAAACTTATTTTTGAAAATACATGTTATAGAGGATATGAACTGCATACTGTTCATAAAGTGATGTAACGCGCTCCATAAAGTGCTACGTGTAACGCGCTCCATAAAGTGCTACGTGTAACGCGCGTCCAATAAAGTGCTACGTGTAACGCGCTTCATAAAGTTGCTACGTGTAACGCGCTCCATAAAGTGCTACATGTAACGCGCTACATAAAGTGCTACATTGTAACACCTTCATAAAGTGCTACGTGTAACGCGCTCCATAAAGTGCTACGTGTAACGCGCTCCATAAAAAGTGCTACGTGTAACGCGCTCATAAAGTGCTACTGTAACGCGCTTCATAAAGTGCTACATGTAAACGCGTCCATAAAGTGCTATGTGTAACGCGCTTCATAAAGTGCTACGTGTAACGCGCTCCATAAAGTGCTAACGTGTAACGCGCTCCATAAAGTGCTACGTGTAACAGCGCTTCATAAAGTGCTACGTGTAACGCGCTTCATAAAGTGCTATGTGTAACGCGCTCCATAAAGTGCTACGTGTAAACGCGCTTCATAAAGTGCTACGATGTAACGCGCTTCATAAAGTGCTACGTGATAAACGCGCTTCATAAAGTGCTACGTGTTAACGCGCTCATAAAGTTGCTACGTGTAAGACGCTCCATAAAGTGTAACGTGACTTCATAAAGTGCTACATGTAAGCGCTCCATAAAGTGCTAACATGTAACGCGCTCCATAAAAGTAGCTACATGTAAACGCTCCATAAAGTGCTACGTGTAACGTGCTTCATAAAGTGCTACATGTAAAACACTTACATAAAGTGCTACGTGTAACGCGCTCCATAAAGTGCTACGTGTAACGTGCTTCATAAAGTGCTACATGTAACACTTCATAAAGTGCTACGTGTAACGCGCCATAAAGTGCTACGTGTACGCGTTTTCATAAAGTGCTATGTGTAACGCGCTCCATAAAGTAAGCAGTGCATNAAAGTGCTACGTGTAACGCGCTCCATAAAGTAAGCAGTGCAATTCATACCCTATTGTATTTTCAGGAATTAATTTATTTCTTAGATATAAATTTCAATTTTCAATCATATTAAAATTACAATCTGATCTAGTGTAGCGATCTAAGTGAGCGGATCTAAGGAGCTGATTTTAATCAGATTGACTAAAGTTAGTGATTATATTCTATGCTTTGAATTTACTTATTTAATTAAGATAAATGTTTTGCACCAAGTCAGGCATTTAACTTTCAGTATCTCAATAAGGGCCCATTTTATCTACAGTACAAATCAGCCAAAAAGTTTACTTTCATGTCAATTTATCACAGCCCATACTTTTCAATCTCTTCATTCTGTCAGCTGGTTCTGTTGATGCACAATGGTAATAATATTTTACGTTTACCGTCCTTTGTTCTCGGAAGTACTCCAAGAGGTACAAGAATTTCACGAAGTTTTTCTGGCATAATATTTTTAATTTAAGTAATATATGATACATTTTATGATTCGTTGTGCTGACGACATTTTTGATACATGCTCGTGTTCATTTGGCCAAATAAAGAAAATGATAACCCTAATTTGATGGGTCATTACTCATTTGCACTCACGATACTGGTAAGGGGCGGATCTAGGAATTAATAATTACGCCTAGATCAAAGATTATTTTCACTGCAACGAAATTATGAATGATATTCCTTGCCTCATTGTAAATTGTTGTGTCAAAATAAGCTTAATGTAGAATGAAATGCTAGCTGTTGTAAGTTAATAATAGATAGTATAACAAGATACATTCCATATTGCTTGAATACAGCTAGGCACCGTCGATAGTACAGCAAAATTAATTAAATTGTAGCCTTTTTGGTAATTTTATAGTATTTTTGAATTGGTTTTGGAAATTAAACAATACAGGCCTATATGTATTTTTGTTTGTTGTCGCTAGCTTTTAACACTAGATTATTACAGGATATATTTATTATTGATTGATTTTATAGTAATAGTCGTTTGTAATATTGATGTCAATTTAGGAATAAAATAATGATATTATTCCTCTGTGTATGTTTGCTCACACATTCCTCCACAACTCAGGCCAGTATAAGATTTCTACTGTTGCAGAAATTTACATATGTGGATGGTTCATTATGGTTCTTGAAGAGCGGGAGGAGACTTTTATTTTTGTATGCGAAGTTGTATACCACTTGTAACCACTTGTAACGTGTAGTGGTCACCTATCCAGGTGCCGACCACGCATCAAGAGAAATATTTTTCCACGTCACCAGAAAACAGAAAAGCTAGCCGGCATTAGCGGGGCAGTTCCACTGTCCGCTACACCAATCATCCTTTGATCCACTCACGTACATACACACTCTTGTGAATTTTGTCAAATTTTTGAAGACATTGAACACCCTTTATTCACAGGTAAACTTTCAAGAAATGCATGGGTTGGTTGGTTGTATATTGTTTTACTTCCCTCTCTAGAATATTTCACCCATATGGAGATGTCACCATTGCTGGTGAAGGGCTGCAAATTTAAGCCTATGCTCGGCGCTCATGGCCCTTGAGCAGGGAGGAATCTTTATCGTGCCACACCTGCTGTGACACAGGACGAACTCGGTTTTTGCGTTCTCATCTAAAGGACAACCCCATTCAATCGCCTCTTGCGACAAGCAAGGGGGTGCTGAGGGCCTATTCTAACCCGGGTCCCAACGGGGTTGAAATGCATTGGAGAAAATAGACAATTTCTTGAAATTATGGAGCGGAGAACCCAAAGAGGGACAAATATCAAAAGTTAAAATTGAACCTTTCCAGAAAACGGAAAATTTACATTCTAGTTAAATCAATTAATTCATAGTGTTAAAAAAAACTTGTATGTGCTCCAGTAAACATCATATCACGTATATGTGAAAAACGCACAAAATTAAAGTTTGTTTTTGGAGGAAAAAACATATGTCTCTCCCCATGGTGTCAGTTGAATAGTTTCAAAGGAGTTGTGTTGAAGATTTTTGGCAAATTTTTAAGTTTAAACGAGCGTAATTCCCACAAAAATTAGAGGTTCAAAATTACCTGGTAATATGCACAACTGCATATGATGTCCATGCTACATGTCAATTTTCTTAAAATTCAGATCAAAGTGGGGGAAAATATAATAAATGTAAATTTGACTTTTCAGCGCACAATTTCGTATGGAGTGGGTCAAGTCTCCATTATGAACTAAGAAAAATATGTTAGTGCATGTTCATATGTACAGTGTATAATGTTTGTAAATAAAAGTATGGAGACTTGACCCACTCTTTGAAAGAAAAAAAAACAACAACTCTCTGTATATAGCGTTTGCTGCATTATCAAGAATGGTTGTTGTCCATGTCAGATGACTTTGAATTAAGCTTGATGGTATTTTAAATAGTCGAGGTCGTATAGCGACAGTCTCATTGATTTTTTGGACAGGTCCAAATTGCATGCCTGTTGTTCGAATATCAATATTTCCTACTTTTTTAAAATATGAATTTTTGCTAAACTTTCCATTATTATGTTTTTGGCATTTTATGCTAAGTTTTAATAATAGTATGTAGTCTTAAAAACGACCACAAGAAACTGATTCGAACATGCGGCTAGTGAGCAAGAATGGGGCTCCCGTGATGTAAGGATGTTGTGTTTGTAAATGGCAACCTGGGGACAGTCGAAATACGGGACGCTGCCCGTTAAACAATTCTGATTAAATATTCTGCTTTCATGTTCGTTATTTTGAAAAGGTTTTAGTACGGTACTGTATCTACTGTATAAAAACTGCAATCGGTACCCAATCGTAAATAGGCTAATTGTTCGCCAAACTTGCCCATCTTCTTTGATATCAAATGGAAAAACATAGTACGCATTGGGGTAATTTTAAAAAAAAACCAGTATCGATTGAATAACAGGATATCCTTTTTTTCACAATCTACATGTAAATTCGACAATGTTGATAAGTGTGAGGAAAACCTTCGAACAACGCTGAAATATACCGTCTCTTTATGTAAAACAGTGTCCTAAGAAAAGAATCAAAGTACTGAAAGTTCTTAAACGAGGTGACGAACGACACTAAATGTTAAAAAATATATTAATGGAGTATGTACTGTATACATGTATATCTATTCTGTTTCATTCCATTGGGGCTCCAAAAGTCTTCAAAACTGATGATACTTAAAAATATTCCGCAGTTACCACAGCGTTGTAAGGACTCTCTGTTTCTGTCTCTCTCTCTGATTGATTATATATTGTTTTACGCCCCTCTTTGAAGAATGAAGACGTCACCATTGCCGGTGAAGGCCTGCGCTCGGCTCTAGTGGCCTATATGAACAGGGAAGGATCCTTATCGTGCCACACCTGCTGCGACACGGGACCATGGCTTTTGTGACCTCATCCGAAGGACAGCCCCATTTAATCGCCTCAAGCAAGGGGTATTTTCTCCACATTTTGGAGTGAATGGTTCAAATAATTTGAATACAGTTGTGAGCTACATCACACGACATTATTTCCCTATAGCCAATATATTATTATACAGTTAACGTATATCACTGTATACTGCACTGAGAGCGTTAGCAAGATGTGCCAGTTCCCCGAGCCAGGGCTATTCTCCTCGAGGCGTTAGCCGAGGAAATAATCCTGGCTGAGGGGACTGGAATGCTTGCTAATCCCCTGTATATACGGCTTAACTGTTTTTATTTATATAACCGAGCACAAACTGAAAATATGATTAAAAAAAATTCAAACGAAAACAGTTCATTTAATTGTTGCTATCGCTCAAAATACCGATAATCCCAGATCATTGTATTTTTCTCGGATGCAGTATATTTTTCTAACACCAGACTCAACCGACACCTAAACGATTTTCTTGTGTGTTACACTATCAACGAGACTTAAGTTTATAGATTTTCCAATTCACTTTTCGTATTAAAAGATCATCAAACCTTAGTTGTCCCCGTGTTTACTTTCATTAACAACGTTTACAAAGCATTGTGTCTAGCAAAGCAGTGACGTAACAAATAAATATCGTTAGCGTAGATACGTGACGTTAATGCCAGGCACGTTGGCTGAATAAACTATGACGAACATCTCAGGTCTTAATGTATCTAAGAAACAAAAGTCTAGAGGTTAAACGGAGTAGCCGGAATTAGCTCTCAAAGCAGGAAGTTGCATTGGACTAACGCCCGGGAGTAGTCCATGCAACGGCAAATTTTAGGCGAATTAGGCCAAATTTATTATACCTTACTGAATTTTTACTATAAAAATTAGGTGCTAGATTGCTAATTCCTGGAAAATTGCCCCGTTGCAGACTAATCCCCGCGTAGTCATATGAACAATCCCCTTGGAATAATCCCGGCTAAGCCGAATCCTCTAGAACTTTCTTTTCTAAATATACAAAAAGACCCGAATGTGTCAAAGTTTTCAGCACAAACGTGCCATGACAACGCCACGTAATACGTTAACGCTAATTGTTACGTCCAAATGCTTTGTAAACGATGTTACCTAGCTAAATCAAGGGATACCAAGTTGATGATTTAATACAAAAGTGAAGTTGTGAAAATCGTAAAAGCCGTATGTGTAAACGCAGAAAGAAAATCGTTAGTGTCGTTGTCCTGTGTGGAAAAGATAATACTGCCCGAAAAAATACATGGATCTGGATTATTCGAGGCGATGATAGCACAGAACGATTAAAATGAACTGTTTTCGTTGAAATTTTTAAATCATACATTCAATTGATCGGAATATAACACAGTTAAGTATATCAGCAGGAGTGTAGCAAGATCCCAGTCCCCTCAACCAGGATATTTCCCCTCGTGCTGAACGCCTCGGAAATAGTCCGGCTTCGGGAACTGAATCTTGCTAACGTCCTGCGAGTTGATATACGTTAACGATACTAACACCTACTTAAAATTGAAAAATAAGTAAAGGTAATAAAAAACAGAGTAAAACATATACAAAATATGGCGACTTACCGTTAATTTTTTACAGCTCTGTCTATTTAGAGTCAATGAAGGCCGAATAATTGTGACTAACTTTATTATATGCAAATGTCATCACCGGGAAAATAGGTGACGGTAAAAGCCCCGCATGACGTAAGGTAATTCAATACAAGTTGTCCAGCTAGAGTTTAACGTCTAAGACTTGAAATGACGCTTCCCCTATGACGCGTAACGACGTCAAAACAGAACGTGCAGTGAGTGTTGAAGTGGGAAATTACGATTTGAGACGTTGTTTTCATATCGCCCCTAAACGTCATTTTAAACCAACGTATATACAACGACTGAGTTTGGGTCTATGTTGAAACGTCTTCATCCTAATAGCAGCCATGTTTTAAAAATAAAACATTTTTTTAAAAAAAAAAACTGAAACCATTGACATGTTTGCATTTATATTTAATTTTATTTTTGGCTAACACACATGACCACTTCTGTGTCGCGGCCATTTTGGCCGATTACAACCAATTTATGTTAATGTTTCGCCACACATTCCAGCAAATCTAGTCAGAATTCTTCGCATAGCGGCAACTATAATGTAAGACCACGTGAATTGTCCCTTTAACGAATTCTGGATCCCAATAGCATTTAATGACGCTCCTCTTCGTACAGAAATTTAGATGTTAGTGATAAATTTGAGTACGATAGGATGTCTAAGCCAATGTAACGTATCACGTCAATCATCCATGCGGTGCTGAAGCCACGCTCGCCATTGATTAACATTGCATGAACAAATGCGCTCCGTGAATATGATTCAGAGAAGACTAGTACGAATGATAAGAAGCAAATTATATTCCAGAACATAGTCATGACAGAAGTAATCGGCCCATGGAATGGCATGTTGACCTTAGCCTTTTTAACTAAAAAAACCTGTTTTCAAGGTCATGGACACATCCAATTCTGTAATATTTATTCAAATCCATTTTCTCATGAAAAGTTATGCTCGGCCTAAGTTAAACCACAGCAATCGGTCCTGACCTATGATAAGTGAATAGATCTTCAAGTCATATGATACTTCCTTGGGTCCAGGTAAAAAATTTTAAAAATATTATTCCATTCCATGCACCAGTAAATATATGCCAAAACAATGTTAAACATAGCGTGCATGGGGCCTTGACCGTTGACGGTGTACTTAGCCCAAGGTCGAACTGATTCTTGTCAAATCGCAGCTGTGAAATATTTATTTACTGCAACGCTGTAAATTATGGTCAGAGACAAGCACAAACCACTTTGCATTTTTTACCAGTACTGGGCCAAGGGTCATACCTTGTCATATGTCAGGCAACGATTTGTGAAATATTACAAACCATGCACTCAGTGAAAGTTATGGCCCGACAATGTAAAACCACTATGTCAATTTGATATTGACCTTTGACAAATGACTTTCTCAATGGTCAATGCTTCATAAGTGCAGGGCAGACAATTTGTAAAATATTCCAAGGATTCCAGTGGACCTGTGGGGATCCGGGTTAGAATAGGTTCCCCGCATCCCCTTGCGTGTCGAAAGGCGATCTGAGCCCTGATCATTCGATGAGACCGAAAAACCGAGGCCCCGCATAAACATGTGCCGAAAAAGATCCATCCCAGCTCAAAGGCCTGCAGTGCCGGCATAGGCCTAAATTTGCAAGCCTTCACCGGCAATGGACTGTCCCATATCGTGAAATATTCAGCGGGACGTAAAAACAATCGACTAATCACTCCATTAAAACCAGTGGGGTTCCGGTAGAATAAGGTCCTCCGCATCCCCTTGCGTCTAAAGCCACTGAATGGGCGGTCATTCGATAGACCGGAAAACCTGAGGCCCGTGCATAGACAGTGTGGTCACGAAAAACGACCTCCCCAGCTCACAAAAGCCTGAGTGCCGAGCATAGCCTAAATTGCAGTCCCTTCACGGCATTGTGACGTCCTCCATATAGGGTGAAATATCTCTAGAGTGGAAGTAAGAAACAATAACATAATACATCCATAAACACCAGTGGGGGTCCGGGTTAGAAAAGGTCCTCAGCATCCCCTTGCGGTCGTAAAGAGCCAAAATGCAATGGCGGTCATGTCGAGAACGAAAACCATCGGGTCCGTGTCCACAGCAGGTGACACATAAAGACCCTCCCTGCTCAAGGCCCTAGTGCCGAGCATAGGTCTACCTTTGGCAGCCCTTCAACAACGGCATTGGTGAACGTCTCCATATGAGTGAAATATTTCGGTGGACGAAACAATAAACAATCAATCAGACACTTCATGGTCCAGGGCAACAATTTGTCAAAATATTTTACAATCCATCACTCCGGTGAAATTTGCTCAAGTCTACTGGCGGCATGTGCATTGACGTAATTTGCCAAGCATGATATCTCCTTGGGACCATGTCAACAATTTTGTGAAAAATATTGACATAACGGCAAACTAACTACTCACTTATGACAACGACTTTCAGCTTCTCCACGTCAACTCCCAATTGTGTGCAATATTCATCATCAACCTGCATATGGTGTGTTATTCGTACCAAGAGCTGTTCACGTAAATCATTTGATATCAGCAACGACTTACAGACAAGTTTGTGCAGGGGTTCAACACACGTTAA
The DNA here is from genome assembly GCA_903981925.1 of Ostrea lurida. Lineage (NCBI taxonomy): Eukaryota > Metazoa > Mollusca > Bivalvia > Ostreida > Ostreidae > Ostrea > Ostrea lurida. Next base: position 645 of record CAJDSM010011435.1, on the reverse strand, counting down.
AGGCACATTCGTAAATTCTAGCCGTTATAACAATTTAGTGTTACCAATTATACCTATTCCCCAATGGAGTCAAATGCGCTGATTTTTTAACATGGTTAAAGCCGTTTTTCACACACCTGATTTGAACACGGACTGTAGTTAACCCTAGCAACTATGGCCACTGGCGTGGAACCGTCAACAGGGATGCCTTACTCCCCTAGCAACCTATTCCCACCTCGTGGTCGCAGGAGTCCGGATCTGCCACCCAACTCCTTGTAGAGTATTAGGACTACGAAATTGATCAGTCGTTACTTTGGCCTTTACATTATTCCAATCCATGATCATAAAAGATGTAACAGACAATGGATAAATCACAGTGCATTTGACCTGACCTGACCAATATCCTTGTCAAAGGTCAAACACAAACCCTTTGGCAAGGCCTATAAGAAAGTAGATCCATTAAAAGCCCTCAAATCAAAAGAGGTCCGAACGTTAACACCGCTTAACTGCATTGTACCTTGACTTTGTTCGTGACCTTGGCTCTCAAGATCGAGATACCGTATTCTTGGTCCATGGCCAAAGAATGTGAAAATAATATTCCAATCCAATACACCATGAAAAGTAGATCCGGTAATTTTAAACTTTAGTCTATGAACCTGACCTTTC